>JADRCD010103679.1:0-27787 GCA_019843815.1 Montemys delectorum | reverse complement strand
AGAGAGAGAGAGAGAGAGAGAGAGAGAGAGAGAGAGAGAGAAAGGAAAGAAAGAGAAAGAAAGAAAGAAAGAAAGAAAGAAAGAAAGAAAGAAAGAAAGAAAGAAAGAAAGAAAGAAAAGAAAGAAAGACAGTGACACCAGACATTTCATTTCTCTCTGGCCTTCCCATGCACAATCACTTATGTCCATACACACACACACACACACACACACACACACACACACACACGTGTTTAACTAACACTTTTGGTTGGGTAGTGATAATAAATATAACAAAAAGTTCAAAAAGAGAATGATCTCTCTAATACACATGCAGTTTTGGAAAGAAATTTATGGAATTTAATAAAATGATTACACAAATATAAAAAAGGAATATTTCTTCTTCCTTCCTGGTGTTTTAAGCCGTGATCAAATACTTTTTCAAAGATATTAGAAATCTTATTCATCACTGTCCTAATGACCTGATACAAGGTTCTGGGGATCTTCTGATCCACTGCAGGGCTGTATGTAATGTTGAGTGCACTACAATGAAGACATTGTTCTGCAGTCTCTGCCTGTGTCTTCAGCCTTCCCATCCTCACTTCTGTGAATCCAACATGTAATTCCACTGTACCCTTTCTTATTTTATATAAACAAGAAACAAATTAAAAGCATAGGGACTAAAATTTTTTTTCCTAAAAAAGGGTATATTTAGTGAGTTTAGTGTGATCTAATCAATACTTTCGTGCATTTCAGATCTTAATTTTAAAAAGAACATAAAACTTACCCAAGAATATGTCATTGTGGAGATAAAATTGTTGCCTGATTTATAATATAACATAAACAATGAACCCCACTATAAAATTTTGCTCCATGTAATTATACTCCCAGTGTTATGTTCAAATAATACTTGAGTAGTCAGACCCACAGAAACAAATGACTTCGATACAGAAACATCTTTCAGGCCAAGGATGTATTAGGGAGATGAACAAAATGAATCAGTTATATAAAGACGTCCTAGAAAGTTCAGAAGATAAACCAACATAGTTTGCCCCTTTGTTGACATTTACTCTAAGACATTTTGTCACGTTCATTCTCTGTAGACGCCTGTTACCTCATCTGTAAGAAGGGATCTTGGCTACTTTCTTAGATTTCTCCCAGCTCTGAATTCCATATTTTAAGTTGGGCAAAATTTCTTATGAAGAGGCTATATTAAAAAGATTTAAAGGGGGGCAGAAGACACCCAGAGTCTCGCCTGTTGCTTGGCCGGCCACAGCAGGAGCCACTGTGATGCACAAGTGTGTGGTGTAGAGGTGGGAGAGAAAGCAGCAAGTGGTTTGAGTACTATGAAGAGAAGCAAGGAACTGGAGATGGAAGGGTAAAGAAAAACAATCTGATGTGAGGAGCCTGCGCTGCCACCTGGAGCTATGGTGAAGTCCCAGCCTGCGCTGTCACTGAGGGCCATGCCTGGGTCCATGGCCATACAACGACAGAGGTCTACGTCATATTAACACCAAAGGCCATGTGAATGTCCCTGGTCTGGGCTACCACTTGAGACCGTGTTGATGTCTAAGGGCTGTGAAGAGCTGCCCCTGCCCCTGCCCCTGCCCCTTACTGCCTGCAGCACTCAGGAGAGCAGGTCCTGCACCTCATCTCGACTTCACAGTAGAGCTGTTCCTTGTGGAAGGACACGGGTGAGCCAGCCCTGAGATCACGAGAGCAGGAGAACTGGCTCTGCCCTTGCCGGTTACCGCATTGGGTGAGCTAGCTTGGGCAGTGCTGGAGAACTCCTGGTGGTATGAGTGAAGGAAAGCACGCAGGCTGCCCAACTTGGTTACCACCCAGGCCCAGATCCAGGGCTGTGAGTTGGCCCACCCCAACATCTACCCTGTCTACCAACCACAGGAACATTTGAAGAGACCAGTCCTGCAAATCCAAAGCTTCAGGATCTCTATAACACAAGACAATAGGATATCTAAGAGGAATCCTGATGAGGATCCAGTATGAATAGTATAGCAGAAGCCAAAGCCTTCAAACCAAACCAATGACTCATTACAACGAACACTGGCAAGTGAAGATGTGTGAACTAACGGGGATATTGTGACACACAGTAGCTTCAATGTCGAGATTGTTTTTGTTGTTGTTGTTGTTGTTGCTGCTGCTGCTGCTGCTGCTGCTGCTGCTGCTGCTGCTGCTGCTGCTGCTGCTGCTGCTGCTACTGCTGGATTTGGGTTTTGTTCATTTTTATTTTCTTTTGATGGGGAAGTTGCACAGGCAGAGCGTGAATACAAAAGGATAGGAAGATGAGTGGGATTGAGATGCATGGTGTGAAATTCACAAAGGATCAGTAAAACATTAAAAAAGAATTAAAGGCCATTTGTAATCACCAATTAAGTCAATTTTGTGACATATGACAAATGCTTATTGACTTATCACCTGCCACTATCTTCTAACTACTTGAATTTTCAAGTTCCATATAGACTTCTCACCTGTAGTCACATGAACAAGAAAGAGAGATTAAAATGTAATTGTAGATATTACTTTAATGATTTTCTATTGACTTAAATCCAGATTGTTCATCAAAGTAATGATGTATTCTCTATTGTCTCTTTTGTCCTATCTTTTCATCCGATCATCTATGGAAACAAATTAGACAAGTGTGCATGTGTGTTTGTCTGTGTGTGTGTGTGCATATGTGTGTGTGCATATGCATATATATGCAAATGCACACAATGTCATGTAACATTCTTCAAAGTAAACAGGAATAAAAAATTAAAGCAAAGCCTGTCAGCGACCCTACATTGAGGAATCTAGCAAAACTACATAGACATCTGCATATAGTTTAACATATCTCTCTCTCTCTCTCTCTCTCTCTCTCTCTCTCTCTCCCTCTCTCTTTCTCTCTCTTTTTGGTTTTTAGTTTTTAGTTTTTAGTTTTTAATTTTTAGTTTTTCGAGACAGGGTTTCTCTGTGTAGTCCTGGCTGGCCTCGAACTCCTTCTGTAAACCAGGCTGGCCTCGAACTCCCTCTGTAAACCAGGCTGGCCTCAAACTCAGGGATCCGCTGCCTCTGCCTCCCAAGTGCTGGGATTAAAGGCGTGCACCACCACTGCTAGTTTAAGTGTAAAGTTTTATAGTACTTGCCAAACCATTATAGCTTCTAGTCATTTGAATCATTTTACTGAGGACAGATACATGGGAGGAATAAACAATGCCTCCATAATCATCAAATACATGCACTTTTGATTGTGTAGGCACTATTGTAATTATAAATATAGAACTTAAAAATATTTGGATGTTAACTGTTTCACTCCTCAAATTATGCAGTCACCCACACAAATGACACAGCAGTTCAATATATTTTGCCAATATCCATGGAATTCTTACTGTATGTCAGGGTAGATCTAGGTAATGGATAAGACAACTAATTGTTGAGAAATATATGACTGCTGAGATACCTAATTCAAAATGGCATGTACACAGAGAAAGTATTTTCTTGATTTCATTCCTTAGGACTAATGATTTTGAGTGTTGTGATTTAAAAGATTTACATATCCTTGATATATAAGTAAAGCTCCCTGTGTTGAGGTCTATATGAAGATATTGCCTCATCTAACAGATGTTAGAAGCCTGAGGTTTGTTTAAAAGCTTTCAGAAAAACAAGACATAATTTTTATTATTGTAAGTAATATAGTATTATAAATAATTACAACTTGATAATAGTGTTAATTAAATGTATTGATATTTTCTATCATTATTTATTTTAATTAATTTATTTTTTACACTCCATATTCTATGCCCCCACCCATCCACCCTCCAACTATTCCACATGACCATACCTCCTCCCCACCCCCTTGTCGCCACGTGAATGTTCCCACCCCCCACCCCTCCTGACCTCTCTAAACTCTCTGGGGCCTCCAGTCTCCTGAGGGTTAGGTACATCATCTCTGAATGAACACAGACCCAGCAATCCTCTATTGTATGTGTGTTGGGGGCCTCATATCAGCTGGTGTATGCTGCCTGGTTGGTGGTCCAATGTTTGAGAGATCTTGGGGTCGAGATTGAGACTGCTGGTCCTCCTACAGGATCGCCCTTCTCCTCAGCGTCTTTCAGCCTTCCCTAATTCAACAACAGGGGTCAGCACATTGGTTGGGTGCAAATATCTGCACATGACTCTTTCAGTTGCTTGTTGGGTCTTTCAGAGGGCAGTCATGATAGGTCCCTTTTTGTGAGTTCTCCATAGCCGCAGTAAAAGTGTCAGGCCTTAGAACCTCCCCATGAGCTGGATCCCACTTTGGGTCTGTCACTGGACTTTCTTTTCCTTAGGCTCCTCTCCATTTCCATCCCTGTAGTTCTTTCAGACAGGAACAATTATGGGTCAGAGTTGTGACTGTAGGATGACAACCCCATCCCTCACTTGATGTCCTGTCTTCCTGCTGGAGGTGGGTTCTACAAGTTCCCTCTCCCTACTATTGGGCATTTCATCTAAGGTCCCTCCCTTTGAGTCCTAAGAGTCTCTCACCTCCCAGATCAGGATGTTCCCATTCTTAATAGCTGAGTAGTATTCCATGGTGTAAATGAACCTCATTTTCTGTATCCATTCTTCTGTCATGGGACATGTGGGTTGTTTCCAGATTCTGGCTATCACAAATAAGGCCACTATGAACATGGTGGAACATGTGCCTCTGTGGCATGGTAGGGCATCTACTGCATGGTATTGGTACAGAGACAGACATGATGATCAATGGAATAGAATTGAAGACCCAGAAATAAAACCACACACTTATGGTCACTTATCTTTGACAAAGACGCCAAAAATATGCAATGGAAATAAGAAAGCATCTTCAATAAACGGTGCTGGTCTAACTGGCGGTCTGTATGTAGAAGAATGAAAATAGACCCATATTTGTCTCCTTGTATAATGCTCAAGTCCAAGTGGATCAAGGACCTCAACATAAAACCAGATACACTGACTCTAATAAAAGAGAAAGTGGAGAAGAGCCTTGAACTCATTGGCACAGGGGGAATTTCCTAAACAAAACTCCAATGGCTCATGCTCTAAGTTCAAAATTTGATAAATGGGACCTCATAAAAATGGAAAGCTTCTGTAAGGCAAAGGACATAGTCAATAGGACAAATTGTCAACCGACAGATTTGGAAAAAATCTTCACAAATTCCACATTCAATAACGGGCTAATATCCAAAATATATAAGAATTCAAGAAGTTAATCACCAAAAAATAAAAACAAAAAAAAACCAAACAACCCAATCAAAAAATGGGGTATAGAACTAAACCAAGATTTCACAACTGAGGAATCTCAGATGGCTGAGAAGCACCTAAAGAAATGTTCAAAGTCCTTAGTGATCAGAGAAATGCAAATCAAAATGATCCTGAGATTCCACCTTATACCAATCAGAATGGCTAAGATCAAATCCTGAGGTGACAACGTATGTTGGAGAGGATATGGAGAAAGAGGAACACTCCTCCATTGCTGGTGGGATTGCAAACTGGAACAATTACTCTGGAAATCAATCTGGAGGTTCCTCAGAAAATTGGAAATACATCTACCTGAAAACCCAGCTATATCATTCTTGGGAATATACCCAAAAGATACCCTACCATGCCACAGGGGCACATACTGATTTTTTTTTACTTGTGATTTAAGCTTCACTTTGAAGCTTATATCTAAAGATTTAGCTGATCATTCCTTACATATAAGTAAAATAGTCACATATTTAATAGATCAAAATTCCACCAATTATAGAACAAGGAAACTCAGATTGTCCAAAGTAATTAATAAGTTTTGAGATATATTCCAATTTTAAGTTAAAATGCCACATTATATAAAATTTATCCATGTACCAAAAAGTCAGTTATATTCAGTTATGGATAAAGCAATATAATCCCTGTGTCTCTAAGTCTATATCATAACTCTAGGAACCAGATAGGAGAGAGATGTAGCCGAGAATTCTATTGTGTAGAGTTCAAATCAAGGGAAATAACTAAAAACAGTAACTCAGAGAAAATATCCCTTACAGCAGAAGACTGGTATTCTGCCAGCAAGTGTTTCTCCGCCAGTCACAAAGCCATGTCACAAAGCCATTTTCCAGGGGACCCTTATGCTTCTCATCTTCTTCACTTCCTTTATTGTTCTAAGAGGCTGCATTTACCATCTGGCACTAACAAATTATTAGAACTGAAAAATTACATCTTCTGCCTGACTATGAATGACTAACTTTGATTTGCATAATCCATTCACCTAGTTCTTCAAATCCAGATTTTTAGGAGACAGCAAAAATGTGTTATTGAAAAGTGTGTTTTATCGTGACAATTCCAAGAAGAAGCTGTCATTTCCAGCTATGAGGTGTGTCAATTTCAGGAAAACCGGTTTATAAATAAAAAGAGAAGAGCCGATAGATACCAAGCCAGAACAATAGTTACAGACAGACAGCATACTACCCTTGTAGGCAAAGAAAGAAAGAGGGGGGAGGGAGAGGGTGGGATGGAGGGAGGGAAGGAAGGAAGGAAGGAAGGAAGGAAGGAAGGAAGGAAGGAAGGAACGAATGAAGGAACGAAAGAAGGAAGGAAGGAAGGGGAGAGAGAAGAGAGAAGAGAAGAGAGGAGAGGAGAGGAGAGGAGAGGAGAGGAGAGGAGAAGAGAAGAGAAGAGAAGAGAAGAGAAGAGAAGAGAAGAGAAGAGAAGAGAAGAGAAGAGAAGAGAAGAGAAAAGAAAGGAGAAAGTTTGGTTTTTTTAAATTACACTATGAGATGTATTTTACTACAACCTTAAATTTTTCCTTGTACCATTCACTTCCTTGTAGATGTTACTGAGTTGTACTTAAGACATTTTCATTTAAGCATGGAATGAATGGTAGAAGAATTCTCTCTGACTCTGTTCCCTTCTCATCCTTCCTCGCCTCCTTGGTCACCTTTCTCCCCCCAGACCATGTTGCTTCTATTTTCATGTTATATGTACATACATTAGTTTATGAATACATGTAAAAATTGGGGCTCACACGTGAGAGGTAGCATACGAATCTCATCTTCCTAAGACTGGCTCAGCTCACAAACTACGATTAGTCACACTTACACCCATCTTCATGCAAGGTTAAATGTTCTTTACAGCTTTATTGTTTGTTTAGCCCTGACAGGTCTACAGCCTCTAAGTCACTCTAGTAACTTCTAATCCAATAAAAGCATTTTTTTTTTTCGTTTCATTTTGCCCTAAAGATCCTCATCAGGCACTTCATCTAGAAGTTACACTCCTGCTAGAGCACTGGGCAAATTATAGTCAGCTGCTGGAGACAATCTGAAGTAGTCCCATATTCCACAGCTGGGATTAAAACCCAAGCATATTCTTATAATATGTCTGTGTTTTTTAAAAAAACCAAAATACTCACTACAGGCCAGTGTTAATGAGGTGAGTATGTGAGACTGTTTCAAACTTGCCCATCAAATATATGTCAATTGTTTTGTTTTGCTTTACTTTTCATCAAATAATGTATGACAGATAACCCTAAAAGTTAGTGAAGGATGTAGGCATAAACTTTTTCTCAACCCACTTTAATGAGCATTCAACCTCTCCTCTAGCCCACCACCGACCAGAAGTACTGGAAGAGAAAAGTTATTAGGACATGGGGCAGGGGGAAGTAGACTTGTTTAGAATTATTTCGTTGGGGGCAAATCCAATCTTCCTTGTCAGGATATCAGCAGTTCAGTCCTATAGCAAACACCACACACGAACCAGCAGCTGAAGTTTAATCCTGAGGGAACTACAAGGCTCACCAACCAGCCTGAGGCTGCAAAAGCAGCAAGAAGCCGCAGGAACCTATCGAGCATTTCTCTGGTAAGTTTCTCTCTATGGCATCACCAATAGCAGAGCTCAGCAATGCAAGGAAGAACAAACCAATAAATGTGTGTCATTGGCAAAGCAAATCAATGTTCCAGCTCCCACTGTCTGTGGGGTCATATTTATACTCCTTCATCACACATTCCTTCATGGGTTTGCTATAGCAAAACATCCTTTCACCTGCATTCCCCAGCAAAATATCATTTGACATAATTGACTTTCCAAAGAAACCAGAATTTTCCACTTCAGAAGGAAAACTATATATATTCCTAGGGTTTATTGAGCCTTGTTGGATGGTCTTGTCTTAGGGTCTCTTATGCTTTAATACAGTTTTAAATAATGCTCAGGGTAAAATCATCTGCAGCCTCCATCAAACGAGTGTGCCAGAGAGCCTCTTCCTTCACTTATCTCACATTTCAGCTGGAGTGTATGGGGCTACTACAGATGCTGCGGGGGCTTAAGCACACCCAGGCATCTCTATGTAAAAGAAAGCAAAGCAACACTGAAAGCAGGCTTGTTATGTCCTCTGTATCTATTGGTCTCCATGCAATATGACATTCTCAATTTAGTTGAAATTTTTTCAATATTTTCATTGAGTTCTCAAGGGTGCAATGCAAGAATACAAAATAAGCCACACAGTTCCTTATCCCCTAACACTAGAAGTCAAATACTTTCTCCTTTGTTTCTTTCTATTGTTTTCACAAAGATAATATAAATTTGAGTGAAATAAGACATAAGTCTACAAATATCTGAGTTTGGTCAATTAAGAGGTTGTATTTGGAAATTAATTATGAATGCCAGAAAATATTGATTAAATTCACAGCTGCAAAACAATATTCTTTATCTCTGAGTGCCAAATAGTTTACTGAGTATTGGGTAGGACTGACATCTACAAAAATAAAGAGATCCACCCTGGCAATTAGTAGACTTCATGCACATATCCAGCCTTCACAGCCTTCACAGAATGTTAGGATCATATTTACTTAAATTTACATGAGTACCTATCCCCATGGTTTTGGCAGAATTACTTGTAAAGATCATAAACTTAATCTATTTACTAAAATGGCAGCTTCATTAAACTACAGAATGTCAGTGTAATAGAATATGCCACTACAAAAGCATTGTTAGAAATAATCACAAGGCAAAAAATGTTTATGATACAATAGCAGTAAGCTGTATTGGTGTCCTATGTGTTTTTAATCTATAAATATATAGTATTTTCACATACAAATAAGTACAGCAAATGTATATATTGAAAGATTCAGAATTTAATGTCTCCAAGTGTTTATTGTATCTGGATGACAGGATGTACCTAGTTTTTAAATTTTTCATACTTGTGCTTTTCCATATTCTCTAAGTACTTTTATAAATTTTTAAGTTATTATGAAAAGTAATGTGTTTCATTGTGACAAAGTTATACATATTTGCCAGTGTACATTGTTATTCATCTACCTCTCCTACTACTCTTTCCAAAACTCTTCCCTCTTGTTGATGCCCTTTCTCTCAATAAATGGACCATGACCTATCTAATCTCAAGTTCTTGGCCACAGTAGCATTGACAGGTATACATTCCATATCATGAAGTGGGTCTTAAATGCAATCAAAAAGTTATTAGTGACTTCTGCAACATTTGTGCCACTTTGTACCAGCACATCTTACAGTCAGAGCACTATTGTAGGTACAAGGTGATATTACTGATGACCTTTCTCCTCAGGTAGCATTGCTGTGCAGCTCAAGTTAGCTCCTGTCTCAGCATTCTGAGTACCGTGATTACAGGTATGTACCACCATGTCCCCTGTAAATGTATTTGTCAAGTCATTGACCATGACAAATGATCATTGTGCTAAGCCTTTGCCTACACACATGAAGTTGCCTAAATTTGAGCAAGGTAACAGAAAATGTGTAAAGTTGGTTATACATAGCATTAAAATCAAACAATGATGAGCTTCTGACCTTCTAGACATAATGATTCATTGAACCTAAACCAAATGAAACAGCAGTGTCACATTTTACTTTGACCTAATTGTACACTAACAAGCCGGTCAAGCATTGTTTGTGAACACCAGCGGTCATCAGAGAAAGGTTTTTTAAATTGTATCTTTCATATATGCCTGAATCAAAGTAAAGCCTAAGTACAGCAGCTGTGAATTGTTCCTCGTCTAATAATCACTCTACACAGTCTTCATTTCTCTATGTGTTAGTAACAAACCCTGATCACAGGACCCATTCAGCATAGAATGGGTCTGACAATCTACAGAAGCTCTGAAAAATTTTTAATCAGTCATAAATCTTCAGGCTTCTACCCGCATTCCTTTGTTAAACTATACAGACCCTTAGGCATCCGCTAATACTTGATTTTTATAGCCCTTGATTGCTGCAATATCACTTTCTCCAATGTTCACTAAAACCACTTATGTTCCTCGGTGTGGAAGGAAATGGTAGCTGGTAGGATATTTGCTGCTGTTCAATTTACATTACAGCAATTTGTGTTGTGTCAAATTAGTTATTATAGATGGAGGGATTTGGACAACCGTAGACTGGTCATGTTGCATTGCTGTCATAGTGAGCTTTGCGACTTCTGCTATCACACGTGGGGAAGCAAAGGGAAAGATGGACGATAACATCATGCAGTGACATTTGGGAGGACCTTAGCTCCCTTATAGCTGTGGCACGTGTTTTCATGGCTTTTACTGTAAACTCAGTAGCAAAACCAAGATAAAATTATTGCCTTTGAGTTTGGATCTGAAATGTTTTCCTTTTTTTTAATTATTAGATATTTTCTTTATTTACATTTCAAATATTATGCCCTTTCCTGATTTCCCCTCTGAAAAAAAACACCTATTCCCTCCCCCTCCCCCTGCTCACCAACTCACCTTCTTCTGCTTCCTGGCTCTGGCTTTTCCCTACACTGGGGCATCAAGCCTTCACAGAACCAAAGGCCTCTCTTCCCATTGATGCCCAACAAGACCATCCTCTGCTACATATGCAGCTGGAGCCATGAGTCCCACCATGTGTACTCTTTGGTTGGTGGTTTAGTCCCTGGGAGCTCTAGGGGTACTGGTTAGTTCATATTGTTGTTCCTCCTATGAGGTTGCAAACCCCTTCAGCTCTTTGGGTCCTTTCTCTAGCTCCTTCACTGGGGACCCTGTGCTCAGTCCAATGGATGGCTGTGATAAAACTATGACCAAGGGGCTGGAGAGATGGCTCAGTGGTTAAGAGCATTGACTGAAGGTCCTGCATCACTGAAGTTCCTGAGTTCAAATCCCAGCAACCACATGGTGGCTCACAACCATCCGTAATGAGATCTGATGCCCTCTTCTGGGGTGTCTGAAGACAGCTACAGTGTACTTACATATAATAAATAAATAAATCTGAAATGTTTTCTACAAGTTCCTGTACTTGCATGCACAATCTACATCTGGTAGTATTGTTTGACATGCTGCAGATCTTTTGACACATGTAGCCTACATAGAAGAAATCGGTTGCTAAAAATGAATGTTGATGATCAATAACCGCTTCTGGTTCTGGCTCAAGTTCTCAGCTTCCTGGTTGACACAGTGTAAAAATTTCCAGCCTAGGCTGGAGTGGACTTGCTCACTCCAGCCACCCTGCCTTCTATACCATCATGGACTGTACCCTCTAAAACTGTAAAACAAAATAAATCTCTTTTTTAGGTCACTTCTGCTTGTCACAGGGAGGTAACCAATACATGCTATAATCTTCTGGGTTTACCCAGGAATGGGAAAGTGCGACTTTTGCTGAGTCTCTGAATAATGCCCTTCGGAGTCCAACTAACCCTTAAAAAACATAAAAGCATTATTCTTCTCAACTATGAGAAGAATAAATTGCATGAATTACCCAAATTCAGTAATTAGCCCAATAACTTAGAAATGCTTTTCCTAGTACTCAGATTAGCACATCAGATGGTGAACACCAGTCCGCTCGAATCCGCCTTACACCTTTAAACTTAAAATGTCTTTACAGAGGAAGACTTAGAAAAAGAGTATAAAAGTTTTAAAGTTAAAAAACAAACAAGAAGACAAATCTTTTTTAAATTACCTTCGCTTATTCTAGGGATGTGCCTCTGCTGGTAGCTTGCCTACCATGTATGAAGCTGTTCAGACATCCCGTACCACATAAACCAGTCACTGGCATGCATACCTGTAATCTCAGCAAGATGTGGAAACAGTAGGATCAAAATGGCGCCCTTAGCTTTGAATTGAGCTGAAAGCCAGTTTGAATCCCATGAGACTCTGTTACAAAATTAGAAAATTAAAAATATTGTCTGAATATTAAAAAATATGTCTGAAAAAACATCTGAAGATGTTCTAGGTCTGAAAAGATCTTTTTAGAATGGTAATACAAATTAAAATAGAAAATAATTTAGATACAGAATTGTAAACTCATTAAGATAGGATAGATGATGAAATACCTTATCTAAATTGCCAAATACAAACAGACTTGGCTTTTTGAATCTAACTCATACCTAGTAATTTTCATAATCATTTCATAATTGTTCCTACTGTATGTTGTTTATTATTATGAGAGAAAGAGCCTTTTTAACTAGACAAAAATAAAAGAGGAATTGTTGAGGTTTGGTCTTTTGTTTGTACTGTAATGCTAAATACTGGCCCCCAAGGCCTGGTTGCTCCCTGGAATCTGCACTTGCAATGTGACTTGCATCTTAATTTAAATTACTGGTTAAATAAAGATGCCTACAGTCTATAACTGGGCAGAACTGAGATAGGTAGGGCTTGAGGTTTCTAGGCTTGGGGTCAGAGGAGAACCATAAAGGAAGAAGAAGGTAGAGAGAGGAGAAGATGCCATGGGGTAAGAATTTTAAAATCATGGCCAGGAGAGCTCGGTAATTGGAGTTAATAGCAGCCCAAACAAAACAGGGCAAATCATATAGTGGGGTATTGGCAAGGAAATAGATCCTAACAGCATAGAGGATAGATATCTGCCCAGCTCTAGTGCTGATTAAGGCTTATTATAAATATAAAAGTTGTGTGTCTTTTATCTGAGAACTAAATGATCAAAAACTGGGTAGAAGCCACTGATGGAGATTAAATATTTTCTATAACAGTTATACACTTACCTCATCAGAATATCTATGAGCTATAATTGGGAACAAGCTTTACATATTCAGGTTCCATACAAATTACTGTAATATTTTAAAGGCGTGTCAGTGGCCTTAAGCATTATCTAGCCTCTATATTTCCTGCAAGGTAGACGTTATATGAACCCAGTATGCACACTGCAAGAGTATCCAGGTGTAGATGGACCCTCCTTATTATAGTAAGAGTGCCTGCTTCTTGGTTCCTAGAGAGAGAAAATGGGCTACTGGGTGACACGTGGAAAACTACTAGGGTCTCTAATTTCTGCTGTAAGATATTCTATTTTTTTCCTTCTGCATCTATTGTTCTCACAAAAGCCAGCCCAGCACCTGCCAGTTCTCTTTTTCCTACTAGCCTATCCCCATGGGCTGGCCTCTAAGTACAACACAACTGTCAGCACAGATTGTCAAAGGCTAAGTCTCATGAGTACTATTCTCCATATTGTTCTGCATTCAGCCCATTGGCAGCATTTTCTTTCTCCAGCCAAGTGGAGTGTGTTCAATTTTGTCACTACAACTATTCACTTGTTTGATGCCTCTACTTATTATCTATGTGCCAGATATCTACAGGGGTAGAGGCTATCCCTTCCAGTATTTTATTGGTTGATTTTTATTCAGTTGATGGATAGGATTTGATGGCCTAAAAGGCAGTGATCTTTGTGGCATTAGTGACAAGGTTCACTGGCACCACACCACATTTCTATGAATTAAGCATGTCACCTGTGTAGAGTTGATTCTGTACTACCCTCCCCCCCCAAAAAAAAACCAAGCCAAAGACATTTAATCTAGTCCTTTATTGCATAAGCTGTTCTCACTACGAAGGATGTTGGAGTCCATCTGTTGCAATGTTGTAAAGCAGTTACTGTTCTGACACTGTCTACTGAGCTTCTTCCCATTTCCATGACTGAGACCAAAACCATACTAAAGCTGTCTAATCAGATGGCTTTCATCACAGTCCACAGCTACAGTCCTGTGAACTTCTAGTCACTTTTAATAAGAATGAACATTGGGATATTGAAGCACAGCTATCCTATGAGGATCTTAGCCTGATCAAAATCTTCTTGATGTATTTTATACCAATCATCAACTCTACATGGCACCCATTTTTACCAGATTATACAAAGGAAAAGCAAATTGGCAAAGTGGGTATGAAAATTCTCTCATGCTCTAGAACCAAAAGGAGAAAAATCTACTTTTAAACTGCCAAGCGTAGCCTGTTGCATGATTTTCTCAATAAACTTTTCAAATACTGTATTCATCACATGCAACCGTAATGCTTCCAGAAAATTTATGGTTATACCTGGCCTTTGCACCTTGTCAGAAATGATTTTCCATCCTTATTCCTTAAAGTGGACTTGTATGTCTAAATCTTTTTAGATTTTTTTTCTAAATCTGTGAAACAGGTTAGCATTAAATCATCTATGTAATCAACTTCTTTTACAGATGGTGGGCAGGGTAACAAAGCAAAGCCCAAGGCCTTCATCCCGTAACAAATACACAAGGTGTGAAGGTAACTTTGAAGATGTACCCTATGGGTCCACTGATGGCAGTTCCAGAGAATGAAAATTGGTTTGGGATATAATAGCTAAGGGCTTACCCTAAGGAAAAGATGCTAACAGGGTAAAATACAGTATTAAAAAGAGCCCATCATAGCCAGCACTCAGGAGATAGAGGCAGGCAGATCTCTGTGAGTTCAAAGCCAGCCTGGTCTACAGAATGAGTGCCAGGATAGGCAGGGCTAAACATAGTCTATAATATAAATAAATAAGTAAATAAATAACAACAATAACAACAAAGAGCCTGTTACTTGAACAGCTAATTTTTCAGAACAGCATTGGTAGGTACAGCTACATGGGTAAAGGCACACTTTATTCAGCTCATCAGAAACTGTCTGGCTTCCTCATAGGCTGTGCCAGATAACTGAAAGGGCTTTGGCCTGGGTAACTAATCTTTCGGATCTTTTGGTTTCTGTAATTTTGTCCTAGGCCCCAGACAATCTATACTGTTTATATTTATGGCTCTACTCAGGGTATGCAACTTTATAGCCTCTTACCTCACCCAGCCACAAGATACTTACTTTATAGAACACACTTTCAGCCAAACTTTCCACTGATGGTTTTCAGGGTATGTCCTAGCAGTGCCTTTAACACCAGTATGCTCTCTTTCAAGGTAGAAATGGGCAAGAATAAACTCAAAAGTATATAGATGAGATAGAGATAGGGATAGGGATAGAGATAGAGATAGAGATAGAGATAGGGATAGAGATAGAGATAGAGATAGAGATAGAGATAGAGATGTAGATGTAGACGTAGATATAGATATAGATAGATATAGATGAAGATATGCAGATATATAGATATATCCCAGATTTTATATCCCCATATCTGTCTTCTGCTGCCCATTGCCCCCAGTGTTTAGAGGAATTACAGTGTGAAGTAAGGTACATCCACCTCTAGAATCCACTGAAGCCTCAGATTTTTACACATTAGTAAGGCAACAACAAATGTATAATTCTATATGGAGCCTCTTGTCAGAACAAGGTCAAAAGAATGATGCCTTCGGGAACTGTGAGGGAGGCTGTGGAACAAAATCCAACGACCTTTTACCTCAGGTGCATTTGTTCCCTGGCTTGCTCTTGAACATGATTTCATGGCTCCTGTGACAAACATTTATATTCAATTCATAAGACATTTATTTTTGTTGGCTGTCAGAATGTAGCTATTGAACTGAAGGTATGCTGGTCAATGTACCCTGAATCTGGACATGGCCTTTCGCCTGCCTTGTTTTTATGCTTTCCCAGTATAAACTATAGTGTGTGCCAGGTAGTTCTATTTTAATTACTCTGTCTTGAGAAAGTTCCGGGAAAGGGCTCTGCTCTGTTAATATTTAGTATGGTTTTCTGAACTCAAACAACCTTCCTTGAATCATTGCTTTCTTTGATAAATTCATGTATTAAAGTACACTGAAACAGAAGTCAGGTTATCAACAGCATCGTACTGTCATCTGTTCCATCCTCTCGGGTCCTCAGATCCCAGGTCTCACATACACAGGTCTGCGTAGGTCAGTGAAATCCGACCCCTCTGATGACATGGACGCTCTTCATTCACATGTAACAGCAGTCACCTTCTCTGAAGAACACCTCGGGTGGTTACTGCTGAGATTTTCTTCCTCTGTAGGAGTGAAGTGGGGAACCCAGTACTTTCCTGTCCTCCACTCCGTCATTTACCCTTTGAGTGACTTTCTGCTTGGGCTCTAAGGCCTCCCAAAGACACGATGTTATCATTTGGTTTTCTGTTCATTTTTCCCCTGGGACCTTACATGTACACATTCTTTCTGAACAAGTAGCTGAGTCTCAGTTACAACTCCATGTATCCAGAGCCTAGTAAAACCCTTATGCCATTTGTACTACTTTCAGGGGTAGCAACAGATTCTGCAGCCTTTAACCTGTGCATCCCAGTACTCACATGGTAGACTCCAACTCGTCAAGGAGGTTCACAGCTTGTGCTGCCTAGCCTTATGTCAACACAAGCTAGAGTCATTTGAAAGAAGAGAACATCAACTGAGAAAATGCCCTGAATAGACTGGCTTGTGAGCAATTATATAGTATATTTTCTTGATTAATGATTGATGGGGGAGGGAGGCACAGATCAGTTGGGGGGGGGGGGGGGGGGGTATGACCCTGGGTTAGTGGTCCAGGGCACTGTATTTAAAAAAAAAAGAAAAAATTACCAGGAAGAGCAAGCCAGTAAGCAGAATCCCTCCATAGCTTCTGTTTCAGTTCTTGCTTCCACCGTCCTGCCCTGATTCTGATTCTACTGAATGACGAACCGCAAACTATCAAACTATCAGATGAAATAAACCCTCTCCCTCCCAGGATCCTTTATTGCAGAAGATGAAAGCTTAAATAAGATACTACCCTACCCCTCATGTTTTAGGGACAAGGTACTTGACAAAAACCAGCATAACAAAGTACCTAGAATGGAATTGTTCGATTAGATCAGGTTTGCACTGACTCACAGTTTGAGGGCACAGTCCGTCATGGTGACAAGAGCCTAAAGCAGGTAGCCAGGAAGAACGGAAAGATAACAACGATGATAGATTCTTTTATATTCAATCTGGTACACAACTCCACACAACGGTGCCGTTCAGGTTATAGGTGAGTCTGTCTCAATTGATCTAATCCAGAGACTTCCTCACAAACTAAAGGTCTGTTTCCGTGGCAATACCAAATGGTGTCAACATGACAAAAAAACGTCCATCACACACATGGAGGAGAAGGATTGTCCTGGGACTCCCATCAAAGACTCTTCCACATCAAATGACTCGCCTCAGTTTCCAAGTCTCATCATCATAACAGGGAGTGTTCAACTGCCACGACAGCACCGAGGCACAGGGTCCCATGCCACACAGGGACAGGCAGCCAAGTCAGTGTTGCCTTTCCGAGTGTTGCCCCCTTCTCAGTTCCATGTCATGGTGCAGGAGCTATGCAATTACTCAAGTCCAACTCATCTCTGCTTTCATCAGTTCCATGCCAATTGCCTTGTGGGGATTCTCCTGGCAAGACAGCAACTGTTATTCACCCTAGATGAGTCATTGACAGCAAACCAAAGAAAGTATTCCAGCCAAATATAGTTCGATGAACCACTGACTTTACTGAGATCACCTCAGGAATGTAAGTGAAGTATGAGTATCAGGAGCACTCTACGGCAAACTGTACAATGGAAAAGCTCCTTCCAGAAGGAATGGTACCCTACAAAAGCGTTATGCCTGGAGTCCTTTTCCTAACTTGCAGACTGCTAAACTGGAGAGTTTCCTTTACCCTGGCAATGGTTTCCCTGCTTTGTCTCACCTTGTGAGGGGGGAAGAGGACAGAGGGAGAGCTCTGTGAGTCTTACAGTTTTCTGAGTTTTCTGTGTATTACAAGCTTCCAGCTCTTCCTGAACCTTATGAGACCCCTCCCCTCTAAGAGGGATATTTTAAGATTTATTTTTCCTTATGTGTATATGTCTCTGTGTGTTTCTGTAGACGTGATTACAGATGCCTAAGCCAGATCCCTTTTTGAGCTGGAGTTGCTGGTGACTGCCAGCCACCTGATGTGGGTACTGGGAATGTACATAGGGTCCTCTGCAAGAGTTGCATGCACCCTTAACCACTAAACCATCTCTCCAGCACCCAAGAGAACACTTCAGTCCAGAAGTGCACCCGTGCACCCGTGCACCCGTGCACCTGTGCACCCGTGCACCCGTATCTTACCTTCACCTAATGTTAAGCTTAGGTCTTTATGGTCCAGCATCTGTCCTTGAAGCCTTACACTTACTATATGGCAGCATGTGTATAGTAGAGGATCGCAAAGTTGATGATCAATAGGAGGAGAGGTCCTCGGCCTTGTGAAGGTTTTGTGCCCCAGTGTAGGGGAATGCCAGGGCCAATAAGTGGGAGAGGGTAGGGTGGCAGGCATGGGGATAGGGGAGGCAACAGGAGTTTGTTCTTGTTGTTTTTGTTTGTTTGTTTATATGTTTTTTGGAGGGGAAACTGGGAAAGGAGAAATTTACATGTAAATAAAGAAAATACCTAATTTTAAAAAAAAGAAAGTTCACTGAAATAGTTTCTATCCTCTAGTCTCCAAATATCAAACCCGACAATGGAAGCAATTCTTCCTTGAATGTCCAACTTACTCAAGAAAACCTCCTCTTTTGCTTATACAGATCACTCTTGAAAGTTTCCCAGAGCACATTTTCCCAAAGTTCCATTATCAGAACTTTGATTTTTGTTCACCCTTGGCCACATCATTGTAAGGCTTTGTAACACAGGTGTGGTTTTGTTGACACAGTTTGGAAATTTGAGATGTGTCTCCACAACTCTATGGGGTCAATCCAAGCTAGACCTAAACAGCCATGCTCAGGACAGAACAAAGTGTAGTTCCCCAAAGCCATTCAATCTTTGCCCTTGATACCAAGGCAGCCAAAAAGTTAGCAATTAACAGAAAAGCCAGGAGTGATTTAGACAGCCTTCACGGATTCTGCAAAAGATCAAAGGCAGAAATGGAAAGGAGAACCTCAAAGCCATTCCTTTGATAAAAAGAAACAAGCTTTCTCCTTCAGGCCTGTAACTTCCTGTCTCAATAAAGAAAAAAAAAAATACAGAGACACAAATGGAGAGAGATGCTTCAAAGCAGAAAGCCATGTGTTGTTTCTAGTTCATAAAACACAAGATGTTCTTGAATGACTCACTTGCTTAAATTCATTGAGTTTTTATTACACACGTTTGTGTAATTAATAGTGGTCTCATAGCACTAGATCACTCCATCCTTTTCCTTCTAATGCCATGAGGTTTAGGACGTATGTAAAGAGTAGAAAAGCGAACTTTACCAGAGCAGCTTCATGAAACTGTTATGGCTAAAGAGGTTTATGAGATGCATTTTGTCCTTATATCTAATTCATTAGAATGTCTTGTTTTCACAAACCAAACCTAAGTTCTTGGGTTCTGAGACACAAGCTCTGCAATTGGAGGCATCATCTGTAATTGTGAAATTATGAAACTATTCTGAAACTGAACAGGCTGAAGCTCTGACCCAACTCTGAAATTTGTTACTGTAACTGTCTCTAGAAAAGTACTTCTGGATCCTAACTGTGCTTACAGGTGTGCATCTTTGAGCAGGCCACCTCCTATTAGCAAGCATCAAGCTCTGCGTTGGTTAACTATGCAGCAGAGATGAATCTGGCTTTCATTGATATACAAGAAAATAACAAAAATAAATTAAATAAGTAGTTGCAGGCAAGGTAAAATAATCTTACTTTTCAAACTAGATTTTAATAAGTCTTAGTAGCAACAAAAGAACAAAATACAGATAACAAATGAATGCACTGTATGAAAGCAATTATTAAGTGATAAGTCTAATAAAATATGACAGGGTTCAGTATTTCCAACAACTTTATAAATTTACTATAACACCTACATAATGTGATACCTTTAGAGATATCACTACAGTTTTTCTTGGCAAACTGTGCTTTCCTTCTGCAATTTTCTGAGCCACGAACAAATGTCCTTAAATTTTAATCTTGAGACATATAAAGTGGATGTGCAGGAATAATACTGAAAACTGGAGTAACTAAGAGTCCTGTTTTCTTAGTCATATATATGTATGTGTAGAAATACATATATCTATATATACAGAGATATTTTCGTTTTTGTATATATTTACAGACAAGCTAGTTTTATGTTATAAAACCTATATTATCTTGATTTTTTTGGTTTATTTTGTTTTGATTTTGAAAATGCCATAAAGATAAAACATTACAAAACTTATCAAAGGTATGTATATGTGTGTGTGTATATATGTGCGAATGTGTACGTGTGTGTGTGTGTGTGTGTGTGTGTGTGTGTATAAAATCTTCTGTTAAGAATCTACAACTGATAATGAAATTAAAACCTTTCAAAACAGTAGGCGTCTACCCTGTCGCCATTCCATCATTAGAATGAATCACTCTAAGTGTCCTTTTTACAAAGCAGACTCTCCTCCTGTCAGCTAAGATACAGAGACCCCATAGCATAGGTTAATGGAATCCTGTCTCTTACTAATTATTCATTCCTCATAGCTGTCCTGAGATGACAGAGAAACCTGTAAGAGAACCACAGTAAACATGTCCCAGGACACAGTACCTTAAGGACTTGCTTTGAATTTTCAGCCTTTACTTCCTCCTCAAACTTCTGATTATTTTTCTTATCTTGCCTAACACACTAGCCTTCTGTTTCGTAGAGTTCATAGCTGAGGAAGATACGTAATGCCTTCCCCTCTGCAGCCTGCTCAGTGCTTCCGTACTGTGACTGTTTAACCGGAAGGAGGGAAGTTGCCAAGCCCAGATCTAGTCTGCTTTCTTACAACCAAGATGTGTGCTGTCTTCCGGAGTTTGACCTTACTCACTAGCCCTGGAAAATAGTTGAGAGGATGGATGAGAGTCTTTGGGTGTCGGAAGCATAATTTCTGAAATAGCCAGCTGCATCAGGAGTTTAAAAGACACTTGTTGCGGTAAATCTCTAACCCAACTATGTCCCAGCAATGAAAACACAACTCAATTAATATGAATACATGCTGTGTGCCTAGATTGGGCAGATCCACCACTACACTACCATCTTCTCCATCTATGAGACCCTTTATAACTTGCAGTTTCTCCAGACCAGGTGCGCTCCGCTTTCCTTCCACCTCCTCCTTCTCCTCCTCCCCCCTCTCTCCCTCTCTCTCTCTCTCTCTCTCTCTCTCTCTCTCTCTCTCTCTCTCTCTCTCTCTCTCTCTCTCTCTCTCTCTCTCTCCCTCCCTCCCTCCCTCCCTCCCTTCTTCCCCCTCCCCCCGCCCCCGTCTCTCTCTCTCTCCCTGTCTTCCCTTCTTCTCTTTCTGCCCAACCACCGGCTCTAGCCATTATTTATAAATTAAGTGGGAAGAAGGTTTATAGGAAATCACCCGAGTGCTGACTCATTCCTTGTTCTGCAGCTCCTCATAGGAAAACAGAATGAACATCAAATACAATTAGCCCCAGGGCTATCCCCAACAGACACTAAGTGGTAAAATTGCTTTCTAGAACCTCAGACCTTGAAAACAAGTCTTACAATCAGCACATATCTTAGTGCAGTAGCGACAAATATATATGAGACTGTCTAACATGCTCTATCGCTTCCACTCTCTGCTTTGTTTGGCCTCTCATCTTCTCCTGTCTCACAGAGGCAGTGTTCTTTTCCCTGTACAGTTATCTTCTCAGGCAACTTGTTCACGCTGTGCCTTCTTACTCCAGCAACACGTTCTTCCTATCTCAGATACCACCTCTTCCAAGTCTGCCATTCCAAGGACCCCATAAATATAGTCAATAAGGTTGTTGACTCATTGATGTTGACTATTTCAGTAGTCTTCATTGCACATGTATTCTTTTCTTTCCTGTCCTTACGGAGCAGAAATCAGATACATTTTCTTTTTCTTTTTGAACTTGGAGCAATGGTTTATTTCAAAGTAAACTGAAATCTGGGGGGGGGGGGGGTGTGTAAATACTACAGAGCTCCTAGGGTACTGACCATGTTGTCTTTCCCATTACTGAGGTTCTATGCTACTGACAACATTCTGTTTCATGGTGAGAGTTTTGGCTCATTGGTCTTTATAACTAGGTCCTATCAGTATCTTTATTTTTAGTTTGTGTTCACATATACATACATACATACATACATACATACATACATACATACATACACAATATCATTACCTAAAACAAAACCAAAAGTACAGCTGAAATTTCCATTCCTAGGAGAGTAAATACAAGACCAATTAATAAGAAAAGGACTATACATGGTGGGACTGAATGTTCTGGCAGCATGTGTATAGTAGAGGATCACAAATTTGATCATCTATAGGAGTAAAGGACCTTGACCTTGTGAAGGTTTTGTGCCCCAGTGTAGGGGAATGCCAGGGCCAATAAGTGGGAGAGGGTGGGGTGGCAGGCATGGGGAGGGGGGGAGGCAAAAGGAGTTTGTTCTTGTTTTTGTTTGCTTGTTTGTTTGTTTGTTTTTTTGAGGGGAACCTGGGAAAGGAGAAATTTACATGTAAATAAAGAAAATATCTAAAAAAAAATTTAAAAAAAGAAAATAGTATCAAAATTGAGGATTTATTTCCACAGTGATCTCAATAGGAGCAGTCGGGCATTTGAAAAATGTAATAGTTGGTGTTGGCCTGGTTTTTGTCTGAGGATATTCTGGTGAGTTATGGGTGACTCTAAAGTTTGGATTCACTAATAAAGAGCAGAGTTTGAAACTTTTTTTCTGAACATCCAATACTAAATTCTATTCCTTTATGTAAACAATACAACTCTAAGAATCTACAGGAAAAAATATCTAATGTTATTCTTTAAAGTGTGTTCTCATGAAATATGAAAGTTAATGGAGAACTTAATATAAATAATTAATTATTTGTAAAAATTATTTATGGGCTGCAATTGAGCCCACTTCCTAAAGTAGCATTTCTTGATTACCTTTTAGCTTCTTATTGCATGATTGCTAGTAACTAATAATATATGAGGTAAACATGTCACCATGTAGAAGCATGCCTTAAATGAAATCCCAAAGAGCTTGTTCTTATGAAATGCAATAATACAATTTGTGAAATATTTTTAAACTGAAATGCATTAGGCATTACCAAGGGGTTTTCTAATGTCAGTTATTTTGTTGTGAATGTAATCTAGCTCAAACATAACATGAGAAAACACATAAACATGTCTGTAAGATTTTATTTGGCACTGTTTACATAATTAATTTCTCAGCTCGTGGTGCTCACTTGCACTGTGTGAGTTACACCTTAGATATATTTGTTGTCGTGTTTCAAAGTGCAAAGAAAACAAATGCCTTTTGCCTGGCTGCTAACCCATGTACACAAAGCAAGTGGAAGCCAGCTGCCTTCCTGCTGGGTTGCCATAGACCATCTGGTGGGCATGTACCCCACAGATAGAATGTCATAACAGAAAATATTTACATCAATTTTTTTATCATATGGGAATAAGAATTTTAGTAATATGAGAGCTACTGTGCCTTTAGAAAATATTAATGTACATGAATCTGTACATAGTCCCATAACCAAATCCATTTTCTACCAAGTTTCCACTTATTTAAAGATAGTAGCTGATGCCTGGGCCTGTAGATCATGTTTGGGGGCCAGTTCTCCCCTATGCCTCCATTTTGTGGGGACTACACCTTGCTGTGCACCAAGTTTTCTCATTTCCCGTATCTCAGCTTCCACAGAGAATCAGCTTTCACTACCTGGAGTGTTCTCCACATGAGACTGTGATTCACATACTTCAGTCTTTTCCAGGTGTGGTCAGCTGGACTCCCTGGGTTTACGAGGTCACACTGGCCTAGGAAGCTGGTGAGCTCTCTTCACTCTTCTTCCTGCTGCCATTGAGATTTCCCTAGCCTTGTAGTTGGCCAGTTACAGAAACCTGTCCTCCCACCCTGCCTCCGTTCCCTGGGGACTCCACCAACCCTAGCAGGGGACCCAGAGTTCCATCTTCCTATGGACTCTCTCAGCTTACAAGTCTAGTCCATCCTTTTTCCTTCCAGTCAGTTCTCAACATCTAAAAACAAAAGAGTCTAGCTGACCATGCCTGGAAAGAACGCAAGTAGGTGAATCACAGTATCCTTCCTGTTCTCCACTACATTGCTCCATCTCATCCTCATCCCAGGAATAACCTAATTACAGATGCCCCTCCTCCCACCTCAACTTCATTCATCAACTTTGAGATCGGACTCAGTAACTTCCTAAGCTTTTCATCTGTCTCTCCAGATAATTCTATGCCTTGCCACAACCAACTTGTAGAATCCCTTGTGTGAACAGGATCCCCTTAGCTCTTTTGTGAAGCCTCCTACCAGGCAACCCACAGCCACCAGACTTCCCTAGTTCCAGAGAAGGCAACAAAAAACAAGGAATAGAATACTCACCCAACAAGAACAAGACCAGATATCAACAATCACACAAACCCCAATCCAAGATGCTTAGAAACTAGCAAAAACAAAACAAAAACAAACAAACAAACAAAAAACAAGTAAACAAACAAACAAAATCACAACCAACCAAGACTATATGTCTCAAAAAATTCAGCAGCCTTATTGCCCTAAGAAATGCAATATAGCCTCTCTGCCCCTTCCCTGCTAGGGGAGGACCTGCCTCCAGGGCATGCTTCAGCCCAGAGACTCAGGTGAGATCCAGCATTTTCTCTCAGGTGACTTTCTAAGGTGGAACCAGCCATGAGGCACAGGCCTCAAGAGTCGCAGGGGATTCGCAGGGTGCCAGGGACAGGATCCTCTCAGCTTCCGAGTGACAGTGGATCAGCAACACTCTCTGCCCTTTCTCTGCTAGGGGAGGACCTGCCTCCAGGGCATGCTTCAGCCCTGGAGACTCAGGTGAGAACCGACATTTTCTCTCCGGTGACTTTCTAAGGCAGGACCAGCCCGGAGGCACAGGCCTCAAAAGTTGCAGGGGAGTTGCAAGGCAACAGGGACAGGACAAGCTCTAGTCAGAGACACCAAGAACATCTATCACCAGAGATCAAGAGATGGCGAAAGGCAAACACAAGAATCCTACCAACAGAAACCAAGGCTACTTGGCTTCATCAGAACCTAGTACTCCCAACACAGCAAGTCCTGGATATCCCAAAACACCGGAAAGGCAAGATTTGGATCTAAAAATCATATCTCACAATGCTGATAGAGGAACTTAAGAAGGACATGAATAACTCCCTTAAAGAAATACAGGAGAACACAGGTAAAGAGGTATAAACCCTTAAAGAGGAAACAAAAAAATCCCATAAAGAATTACAGGAGATCACAAGTAAACAAGTAGAAGTCCTTAAAGAGTAAACTCAAAAATCCCTTAAGGAATTGCAGGAAAACACAAACAAACGGGTGAAGGAATTGAACCAAACCATTCAGGACCTAAAAATGGAAGTAGAAACAATAAAGAAATCACAAAAAGTGACAACTCTGGAGTTAGAAATCTTAGGAAAGAAGTCAGAAAAAATTGATGCAAGCATCACCAACAGAATACAAGGGATAGAAGAGAGAATCTCAGGGGCAGAAGATAACATAAACAACAGTGACAGAACAGTCAAAGAGAATGCAAAATGCAAAAAGACCCTAACCCAAAACATCCAGGAGATCCAGGACACAATGAGAAGACCAAACCTAAGGATAATAAGTATAGAAGAGAGTGAAGACCTCCAACTTAAAGGGCCAGTAAATATCTTCAACAAAATTATAGAAGAAAACTTTCCTAACCTAAAGAAAGAGATGTCCATGAACATACAAAAAGCCTATAGAACTCCAAATAGACTGGACCAGAAAAGAAATTCCTCCCACCACATAATAGTCAAAACACCAAATGCACAAAACAAAGAAAGAATACTAAAAGCAGTAAGGGGAAAAGGTCAAGTAACATATAAAGGCAGGCCTATTAGAATTACACCAGACTTCTCACCAGATACTATGAAAGCTAGAAGATTTGGGGCAGATGTCATACAGACTATAAGGGAACACAAATGCCAGCCTAGACTACTATACCCAGAAAAACTCTCAATCACCATAGATGGAGAAACCAAAGTATTCCATGACAAAACCAAATTCACACAATATATTTCCACAAATCCAGCCCTTCAAAGAGTAACATATGGAAAACTCCAACACAAGGAGGGGAACTACATCCCTGAAAAAGCAATAATGTACTCTTCCAACAAAACTAAAAGAAGATAGACACATGAACGGAATGCCAGCTCTAACTACAAAACTAACAGGAAGCAACAATTACTTTTCCTTAATATCTATTAACATCAATAGACTCAATTCACCAATAAAAAGACATAGACTATCAAATTAGGTACATAAACAGGACCCAACATTTTGCTGCATACAGGAAACCCACCTCAGTGACAAAGACAGACACTACCTCAGAATAAAAGACTGGAAAACAATTCTCCAAGCCAATAGTCCCAAGAAAAAAAGCTGGAGTAGCCATTCTAATTTCGAATAAAATCGACTTCCACCCTAAAGTGATCAAAAAAGATAAGGAGCGACACTTCATATTCATCAAAGGTATGATCTACCAAGATGAACTCTCAATTCTGAACCTCTATGCTCCACATGCAAGGGCATCTACATTCATAAAATAAATTTTACTAAAGCTCAAAGCACACATTACATCACACACAATAGTAGTGGAGGATTTCAACAGCCCACTCTCTACAATGGACAGATCATGGAAACAGAAACTAAACAATGACACAGTGAGACTAAGAGAAGTTATGAAACAGATGGATTTAACAGATATCTATAGAACTTTTTATCCTAAAACAAAAGGATATACCTTCTTCTCAGCACCTCATGATACCTTCTCCAAAATTGACCATATAATTGGTCACAAAGCAGGCCTCCACAAATACAAGAAGATCGAAATAATTCCTTGTATCCTATCAGATCACTATGGACTAAGGCTGCTCCTCAATAATAACATAAACAATAGAATGCCCACATACACGTGGAAGCTTAACAACATTCTACTCAATGATAACTTGGTCAAGGAAGAAATGAAGAAAGAAATTAAAGAGAAATTAAAGAAATTTCTAGAGTTTAATGAAAATTAAGCCACAACAAAGCCCAAACTTATGGGACACAATGAAAGCAGTCCTAAGAGGAAAACTCATAGCTTTAAGTGCCTCCAAAAAGAAACTGGAGGGAGCATACACCAGCATTTTGACAGCACAACTGAAAGTGCTAGAACAAAAAGAAGCAAATTCACCCAAGAGGAGTCAAAGGCAGGAAATAATCAAACTCGGGGCTGAAATCAACCAAATAGAAACAAAAAGAACTATACAAAGAATCAACCAAACCAGGAGCTGGTTCTTTGAGAAAGTCAACAAAATAGATAAACCCTTAGCCACACTAACTAGAGACCACAGAGATAGTTTACTAATTAGCAAGATCAGAAATGAAAAAGGAGACATAACAACAGACACTGAGGAAATCCAAATTATCATGAGATCCTACTACAAAAGCCTATACTCAACAAAACTGGAAAACCTGGATGAAATGGACAATTTTCTAGACAGATACCAGGTACCAAAGTTAAATCAAGATCAGATCAACGATCTAAACAGTCCCATATCTGCTAATAAAATAGAAACAGTCATTAATAGTCTCACAACCAAAAAAAGTCCAGGATCAGATGGTTTTAGTGCAGAGTTTTATCAAATCTTCAAAGAAGACCTAATACCAATACGCCTCAAATTATTCAACAAAATAGAAACTGAGGGTACTCTACCCAATTCGTTC
>JADRCD010103678.1:6345-21373 GCA_019843815.1 Montemys delectorum | reverse complement strand
AGGAAGCTTCTCTAATGATAACCACATAAAGCACAAATCTATAAGTATAGCAAAGCATTATTAGGAGTCATTTAATTGAACATCTTTTCAAACCTAGGTTTATAGGCTATCTAGTCTCTGGTGCTAGGTTGTCCAAGCAGTGTTAGATATGGTTGCCTTCTTGTGGAGTGGGCCTTAATTCAAATTAGACATTAACCTGCTATCACAATTGTTGCAACATAACTTAAAAGCAGAACAGACTGTAGGTCAAATATTTTATGGCTGGGTTGGTATCTAAGTTCTTTTTTGATAGCTTGACGAGTACCTTTCTGCAACAAAGAGACTAGAACATAGGGGAAAGGGCTCCAGCTTGACTTCTCCATTTTCAATGAATTGTGTGGATGCTGCCCTTGGCAATGAGAGCTCCAATGTCACTTTCCTGAGAACTACCTTTTATCTTAGCATCAGACTAGGTTATTTGGGGATTTTCATGTCCAACCCCTTTGTCCAACACCTCCACTGAATGCAATGCACTCCCACTGGCTACAAGAGATGGCCAATTTAGAGTCTGTATCCCCCATAACTCTACGTCCTCATTAGGATCACCTTCATCAATTCCAGGAGGTTTTCATTACACTAGGTTTCCATTCCACCCTCCAAATGCCCCAACTCCATCTTTCTACAGTTGTTCCTTCCAACAAATAGTTCCTTTGCCTGATGCTAGTGCCACTTCTGTTCTAAACTACCCCAGTCTGCTGAAAAATTTATTCGATTTTTCTCTTCCAGGGAAATCCATGTGTCCCCAAAGACATCACTTCCTTATCTAATTTCCCTGAGTCTACAGATTGTAGCTTGCGAATAAGTGAATACATATCAAATTTATCCTTCTGGGTCTGAGTTACCTCATTCAGGATTGTTTTCACTATTTCTATCTATTTGCCTACAAATTTCATGATGTCTTTTTTAAAATGAGTAATACTCCATTGTGCAAATATACTAGCCGCATACACTGGCCTTTCCCTGTCTTCCTGATACTCAACATTACCTTATTCCTGGTTGTCATTAAGTGTCTACACTAAAGCTAAGTGAGCTATTTATCTGCTGAGTATACTTCATGGATACACTAACTTGTACCTATGTAATGCCACATTATCTACATATATCAAATCATCATTCCATTCCCTGTCACTCTATTCAATTATGATTTGTCAATTAAAGATAATAATACAAATTTTAAAACACAGTAAAAATTCATGATTAAACATATTTTTTTTTAAAAAAAAAAAAAAAAAAAAAGAGGAGACCATTGATTGTTCACTGTTAGATCCCAAGTGCTGTGTACCCTGGATATAACCTGATACCCTGCAAGGCCATATCAAATCTTTTGGATATTTAAATAGATGAATAAATGATGATTTCCAGTTTATATTTGTTCTATATGAACAAAAATCTCATATGCCTAGGACGTCATATGTAATGCTGTAGGCTCAGAAAATTAACACTTTCTACTTTACAGCAGTACCTGAGTCCCACAACCTTGGCCTTTGTTGATTTGCAGAAGTTGTTGAGCTCTAGTCTCCCTCTTCTGGGAAGGAGTCATCCTCTCTCAGTGATCCTCACTGCCTTCAACACCAATTAGACAATGCCTGAGAACTTCACCTGGCATGTCAGCATCTGGATCCCACCCCTAACAAGTCCCATGCCTCCTCTTGAATCTGCCATTGCTAAGCACCACTTGATGACTGCCCAGACAGAAGCCATCTGCTGGTTATTAAAGAAAGTTAAATAAGCCAAGGAGCTCTAGGGAAGTTTAACAAGAAAGAGCACCATATGCATAGAGAATTAGTAACCAGTTGGCCCCTGTGACTCAGGGTTCATTATGACAATGTTAAGCAGGCCTCCCTTGGGACTGCTCAGTTGATTGCCTCATGGGAAGCCCCACTGAGAAAACCTGCCTTTGTGATCCTCACAGGCACAAAGACAGCCCCATGGAAGTTCATTATATTCCTGTGTCAGTCAATCTGTCTGAGTCCCAGAGCGATTCTAGAGAGTGGTATTGGTTAGTTAAAGAAGCACAGTAATTTCTGGGCCTTGCTTTGCAAGAGGTGAGAAAAAAACAGGCATGACTTCTCTTTCCACTGTGAGCATAATGGGGTAGTCAGATTCCCAGTTTGGGTGGCAGTACAGGGAATCACAGGAGGAGGCACAATCCCAACTGTTTCTCAGAAAGCCAAGCTACCATACTAATTTAATGAATGCAAGTTAGAAAATGTGGACAGAGTCAACCCTAAGGATCTCTTCCATCTTTGGCCCACACTACTTTTAGGCAGAACAATTTGATGGAAGTGCTTTGTGGGTTGGTGGATGGCCTTATCCCTTCTCTGAGAGTCCTGAATGGATGTGGGAGATGGCCACCCTAGGCTCCATATCATCCATTAGTAGGAGTCTCAGTTAGAGTCATGGATTCCTTGGAGCCTTCCCAGGTTTCTGGCACATCCAAAAGGTGTTCCCCAAACCCCACAGCCAGTTTCCATTCATCCCCCCAGACCTCTCTCCCCAGCTCTCTCTATACCTGACCCCTCATTTTCCTCACTCTATTCTATTTCCCCTTCTAAGTGGGATTCAAGCATATTCCCATGAGCCCTCCTTGCTATTTGGATCTGTGGAATGTTGCATGAGTATCCTGTTCTTTATGGTTAATATCCACTTATAAGTGAGTACATATCATGTATGTACTTTTGGATTTGAGTTACAAAGATAGAGACTGAAGGAATAGCCAACAAATGACTGTCCCTTCTCGAGACCATCCCATGGTTAGGAACCCATTCCTGACATTATTAATGATACTTCATTATGCTTGCAAACAGGAGCCTAGCATAACTGTCTTATGAGAGGCTTGACCCAGCCACTGACCTAAACAATTACAGAGACCCACAGCCAAACAGATGGGGCTCCCTGGGGAGTTTTGTGGAAGAGTTGGAAGACTGACAGACCAGAAGAAAGGAACTCCACAGGAAGACCAACACAATCAACTATCCTTAACTCTTGGGGGCTACCAGGATTGAATCACCAACCAAAGAGCAAGCACAGACTAGCACACATATGTAGCACAGGGGCTGCTTGGTCTTTATGCGGGCCTCCCAACAATTTTAGCATGGTAGATCCCTGACTCTGTTACCTGCCTGTGGATCCTATTTTCCTAACTGTGCTGCCTTAACTGTACACAGCAGGAGCAGGTGTGCCTTGTCCAGCAGCTGCTTCTTCTCAAAGGAGAAGGGGAGGAGAGAATGTGGGAGGGGCTGTGGGAGGAGAGACTGAGAGGAGAGTAGGGTGCAATTGGGATGTGAAGTAAATAAATAAATAAATAAATAAATAAATAAATAAATAAGAATTTAAGTAACTATGTAAAATAACAAAGAATAAGGATTCAGAGATGCCCAGGGTTTGGTACTATGGTTACTTTTAAAAGCAGGCTGGGACTCTGGATCATTCCCACTACAACTGTATTTGCTCTTGTCCTTTCGAGGGGAACCTGGGAAAGGAGATATTGTAAATAAAGAAGACATCTAATAAAAAAAAAAGTCCATTTCCAGCATCTAAGGTATATGGCTTGTTTTGTTTTGTAGTTTCATATCCTGACCACAAGAAGGCAATGAGAAGCTGTCTTAACTCATGTGTAAGCAAAAAAATTTCAACCAAATTTCCCCTATATTTTCTAAATTACTGCTCTTAGGTGCTGTTCTGTGTTGTCTGAATGCACTTTTAGAAACAATAACAATACTTTTAGAATTTTTGATGTGTCTTGATATTCTCCAGGGGGAATTCCAGTGTGTTTTTTCGGTTTGCAACTACACAGATAATTCACACAGAGGATGTTGATCAAAGCTCAGCAGCAGCCACTGGCATTTGTTTTACAGAATTCATCACATCATGTAGCTTAACCCATGTCATCTGCTTTACAGATAATAAACATGATTCTTAAGGGGGAGCGTGGCCAAAATGAACCCAGTTGTGAAACAAAAATAGCTAGATAACATTGTGTCCAAATCCTATCTTCACCACTGGATGGTTAGATAACTTGGAAAAATGTTTGGCCCTCATGCCTCAGTTTACCTGTGTTACCTTCTTTATACTAATTAATTTCAAAAATTTATTTTAAAATGTTCCAATGACTTCCAGCAGTAAAGAAAAATCACATGTCTCCGATAGTGAAATTGTAATTTTAAATGTTAAATTTTCATAGTTAAAAATTGTGTTGGGGCTATTGAGACTATAATGGACAATTCTGATAGTATAGACCATTCTATTTTTACCTTATGAAGTTTAACCTTTTTACTCTTTCAGTTGTTGTGTATTTACTTCTGAGTGTGATTTTTTTTTAAACCTATGGGCTTAGTCAGCAAAAACGACTCGAGCATTTACTGTGTCTAATCAATAGCAATATCACCAAGACTCAAGCCGACTGAAAGTTATTCTTGAGGAGTTCAGTTTCTAGTGCGGAGTAGAGACAATTCAGATCTGCGCTGAGTGAAGTCACTGAAAGAAAGGGATGATGAGGTTTGTGTGGGTAACTGAAGAAACCCTATTGAGATGGTTTCTGAGCAAAGTCCCTAAGGGCAAGTGTATAAAACCACATAGCAACCAATGCTGCAAGTGGAGAAGGAATTATCAGAAGGGCATATGCCTGCTGCCTCACTGAGGGAGAGTGGCTACAGGAGAATAAACAGGAAGTAGTGGGGAAGATCTGCAGGATTACAAAGCCCAAATTACAGGAATCATCCTGGGCATAGTGAAGCCTTTAGGAGAAACTGGTAGACAGCTATTTGAGTGGTTCTCTGATTCAATCTGATTTTCTTTATACTGAGGTACTCTAGGAAGAATGGGCGTGAATGTCCACAGGACACGCACAGAGGAGAGAAGAGCTGAAGGCTTTAGCCGTGGAGAGGGTGCAAAGGGGCTGGAAGATTGATCTATTCGCATTTAAGTCTAGGAGCTAAACAACACACATCAGAAGTCTCAGCCTGAGAATCACAAGACTGAAGTCCTCACCCCTGAAAAAGAAAACCTGAGAGGAGAGCAGACTAGATAGTTAACTCACCAGGTTACACTGACAACTTCCTACTCCCAGGCCATAAGATGCCTAGGCTGATAATGACAATCATAATGAAAGAATGTTTAGGAAACTTTACACACCTGTAATCCCAACAGTTAAGTGGCTGAGACAAGAGAATAACTTCAAATTTGAAGTTAGCCTGGTCTATACAGCAAGTACCATGCCTGTCATTGCTACATAGCAAGTCAGTCTTAAAATCAAACAAAAGAACTACTGGAAAATATCTAAAACAATTGAAAGGTGTGGAGTGGGACAACTAATATTAAATTTAATGAAACAACTACATTTCCATAATTTCAAAAATATCAAAAGTAATATTAAAACCAATGGAAGTTTGCACATAACCTTAGTGATAGGTAGGTGATCTATAGACGGACAGATGGATAGATAGATAGATAGATAGATAGATAGATAGATAGATTGATAGATAGATAGATGATAGATATACAGACTGATTGATTGGTAGAATGATAGGTATATAATAGACAGATGATAGCTCTGTGTGTGTGTGATAAATAGGTAAAAAACAGAGAGAAAAACTCTTTTGTGAGAAATAACAGTTAATTTCCTTTTCAGGGTGTGGCACTAGTCCAGATACAAGGACACAGGAAGCACTAGAGCCCTGGCCACACCTACTAGTCCACCAGCAAGGTCATATGTCAGATAAGATTTATAATAAACAGGATGTAAGACATGGAGATGAGCTCACCCATGGTGTTAGTTAGGGAAAGAGAGGAAACTGGAACTAGGTGACATAGGAGACTTTACTTTTCTCATTTCTCAGGCCATGAGGAAATGGAGGAAGCTCTGTGTGCCCAGGGCTGTAAAGATTCTTCTCTCCAGTCACTGCTCCCTGATTTGGGTTGACCCTGGTCTTTCCAAAGTCAAAAAACCCAGTGTCTGGTTTCCACTGTTCTGAGTCTTCTACGGAACTAGGTGAAATTATGTCTCCATCTGCTCTGGCAGCAAATGTATCAGATGGTCCAAAGCAATGTCAAAGTTAATCCGGGAAATTTATTTTAAATATGGAGTATTGCAATGTACTTTTGAAATAGGGATATTGTGTGTGAGCATAGCACCAAGTTTCTAAAGCCCTGCTGAAATAAGATTGAGAATTTTGACACTATGTTTTTTAAAAAAATAAACATGTCTCTGCAATAGAAGTACTGCATGCAAAATGACCAGAGCAATTGTTTAAGAAATATTAACAATATAAAATAATGGATAAACACCTAGCTCCCTTGATATCTGCTAGCATGTCTTAGTCACATTTCAATTGTTGGGCTAACACACCACAATCAAGTCAATTCATAGGAGAAAGCATTTATTTCTCTTGAAGTTCAACGAATAAGTCTATGGACATCAGGGCAGCCGGTAGGCAGGCTTGGCACTAGAGCAGTAGTTGAGAGCTTATATCCTGATCCACAACGTAGGAGACACAGAGAAAGAGCTAACTGAAAACAGCATGGATTTTTGAAACTTCAAGCCTACCCACAGTGACATATATTCTTCAATAAGGTTATGTCATTTTGGTTTTCTTCCTTTTTGAGACAGAATTTCACTGAGTAGCCTTTGCTGTCCTGGAACTTATTCCATAGACCAGGATAGCCTTGAACTCAGAAATCTACCTGCCTCTGTCTTGTAAGTGCTGGAACTAGGGTTCTACCAACATGGCCCAGCTGAGGATACACCTTCTAAATCTTCTTCAAATGTTCCACCAATCATCAAGTAGATAAGCCTTTGGAGGTCATTGTCATTCAAACCATCAAATAGAAATAGTACAAATCAAGGAGAAAAGGATTAGCTACTTAGAAGAAGAAATCTGACTAAAAGAAAAATTCTTTAATAAGCAAAAAATGAACAATTGCAAGTAGCTTTTAAAGGACGTTTGATATAGTGGGTTTTTATAAAACAATTAAATTAAATTAAATTAAATTAAAAGGTTAAGAATGAAAGGCAATCCAATAATTTTTTATTGTATTCACTCAGCAAATAATCTCAAGATCTGAGCTGACAGTAGAAAATGCAGACATCCTTGTACATGGTGGTAGAGACCCTAGCCTGGAGTCAGGTCACATTTATCAATATGTAAGTGTATATGCTCTCACACCAAGTTGTTCTGCTTTTGTTAATTTTTCCTAGAGATGTAAATAATTTTTAAATGAATTTAAATACAAACACTGTCTGACTTATTCTCTAGCTGATGTCACTATTTGGAGGTAGAGGGTTCTTTGGAGGGTCCAGCCTTGTTGAAGTTGGTAGGCTACTGGGAATACAAACTTTGAAGGTTATATTTTCCCTATATGCTTTATCTTTCTGCTTTCTGATCAAAACAAAGTCAGAAATCTCCAGTACCCACTTCTGTTACCACATTATGCTCAACAAAGTCTTCTGGGCAGTGGAACCAGATGGCTGCACCAAAACCTCAGAAATTACAAACCAGCATATACCTCCTGCCTTTTGAATTATTGCTGCTATTTAATCACAGCAATACAAAACCCATTAGGACAGAAAATTGGTACCAAGAAATGAGGCTGTTGCTATGATTATACCAACCATGTGATTCTGAATCCTTTAGAACTGAACAGCTTCAAATGTCAGAATGCAATACATGATGCTTAGTGGGTGATTCTTTAAGTAACTCGGGAAACCAGATGGCTGATGAAAATGTGGCTAGTGAAGATGTGCAGAGGAGGTTCCAGTTAGGAAAGAAAACTACTAGATATTGGACTAGAAGCCAAGATGGTATGCAGAGAATGTATTTTCATGTTTCCCATGTTCTGGGATTTACATGAGGCTGAGTTCACAAGTGGTGGACTAAAAGGTCAGATGGAGTAGAATGTCAAAGCAGCACATAACTCAAACTTTGACATGAGGAGTTCTCAATATATTTAGCCAGATTTGCAGGATGACTAAAGACCAAAGGTACTAATGAAGTTAGTTTGACACAGAGAGGCTGTGGTAGCTAGAGAGATTAGTGCCATTAAAAAGAAGCTATAAACTTTTCCCTGAGACAATAGAAACGATACCTTGAGATCATGCAAAAGTTCAGCAAAATCTATTCTCCACAAGATAACAGATGTAAAGATAGATGTTTGAAATAGTTTGATTTGGAAAATGGACAATGGGGAGCATACAGGGCTGAGTAACCTTGATTGTACAGTGGGTGCCAAGGACCATGCCTTTCAGGGATTCACTTCCTTGTGTTCATCTGTCCAAACCCTCAAAACCTATTGTAGCACACTCCAAGTGAGCCTGTCTATTGCTCCTGTTACACTGACTCTCTTCCCATGTCTCGTACATGGTGCTGCTCTTGCAAGCAGGTAGATGTAAGAGCTTTCAGGCCATGGTGGCTCCTGCTGAATATTCAAAGAGTAGAGGACAATGGGACAGTGTCATAGCCAGGAAACTGGCACTGACATGAAAATGCAAGGAGCTGCATTTGTGAAGCCAAAGTTACACAGGAAACTCAAAAGCATTGGAGATGCTAGAAATGTGGAGGCACTGACAAGGAAATCTGTAGGCACTAAAAGCCAAACTGAGACAGTGGCTGAGTGACCTACAGTTGCAAAGCCAAAGACATTGAGTATCCCAAACCCCTTGGATATCATAGAAGAGAATTGTGTCTCCACATAATGTGAGTAAGATGTGAGGCTTGGAGATAGGGTCAAATTCATGTCCTGCTGAATTTGAGTGTTTGCTTGGCATTTTTTCTCTTCGTTTGCAATGAGAATCCTTAGTTTATCCTATTATATCTTTAAAGTATATAATTATTGTTTTTCTATTTTGTAAGGACTCATAACTAAGTTTGTTTTGACTGTGAGAGAACACCTTAGATTTGAACTTGTAGGTGATGCCGAAAATGTTCAGAGTATGGAAAATCTTGCAGACATACTGACTCTGTCATGTACAGCAGAATTTCCTATGTAGATCATGAGCTTTTAAGGGTTAGACGTAAAATGCTTTATTTTCTTGGCTCTTAAAATGTTCACTGTGATAATTTTGTTCCCAACAAAGCACTGCTTAGAAGAAGAAAAGAACTAGAAAAGACAGGCAATGCTGGCATTTCATTTACAAGCTACAAGCCTAGATCGGGCAAAATTTGAGTTGTTCTGACTTGCATCTCAGGAATATATCCCTTGTTACTTGATGTTTCTTCTGGCCCATATTACCTCATGGCAGCCTCTTCCTCTCTGGTGTCCTCTTTCTTTGGTCTCTGCAGAGATCCATCTCTTGATGCTCAAGGTCTGCATTGCTTTCCTTACCACCCAGTCACAGGCTCTAGGCTTTATTTACCAAATAACTTAAATTAAGGAGCAGATTTATGTGGGATCCCTGGGTGTACTTGAGGATCTCCTCTTCACGGACAATCAGATATTGGGGGCCAGTATTTAGAAGATGAACACATAGCAGGATAAGACCATGCTCTACCAAGAGCCAGTAGGTAGTGATTTTGTAGTGAGAGGTCTGTTCTGTTCTATTCTAATACACTATGGATACCTTAGTTGGCATTAGGAAAAGGGGTTTGTAATAAAAGCGAATTATACTCTGCTTCACAACAAGCAAAGCAGACTGCTTTTCTCTGTGATGGAGTCCACTGTGATATTATTTTTACTTTAGTCACAGAATAAAAAGGACAGGTAATGGTTAACAGTTAACCAAATCTTCTGAGGCTATGACCCAAAATAAGTGTTTTCTGCTTTAAAACTGCTCATCTCCTTCACCTTATTCAGTGACACAGAGCAGGTCAGCACACCTCTTACCCAAGTGAAGAGCCCAGGTTTTTATAGCATCTACTTCTTTTGCAAAGAATCCATCTCCGTCCTTTAACTGCATTTAGCTTTTCCGGATCCATAATATTCAAATGTGAGTTGTAGTTCCTGGTCAGAAAGACCTGTATAACTGCTGCAGGCCGGCCAATATGGGCTTTCCTCAACCCGCGGGAGAAACGGGGTCCTACCAGGTGTAGGCGAAGAAATGATGGCAGAGACAACACATGAAGTACAGATCTGAATGTATTTCTTAAAAATGGCATCAGACTTTTACAGTCATTGCAAAAGAGAAATGATAAATCTGGCGGCTTAGTGATTAAGGTACATTTAAGGCCCCCTGAAACATACTGAGTCTAAAGCAGCAGCCATCTCTGGATAGGCGCTGCGTCCCCCAGGCCCAAGCACTTTGGGCCTGAGGGACTGCGGGTGGCATAAATCTAAGTACTAGTTCATCTAAGTTCCAGTGCAAGTCCAAGAGAGTGCCCAAGTCCAAGAGAGAGCACAAGTCCAAGAGAGAGCCCAAGTCCAAGAGAGAGCACACAGTGAAAACCAGGCTTATATGGTATACAGGAAACAGGGCAAATGACAAGAGTCACGTAGATGGGCAGGGGGGTCAAAAGGATCAGAGTGTAAGACTGAAGTCACTTAGGCAAGTGACCACTACACAAGGTCGGTAAGTAGGATCACTTAGCGAGGTGTGAAGCAGGCGGAAGAGAGCAATGGTGCCCTCCCCGCTGGGGCTAATTTGGTATTCCTATACTAATTCTCTACTTCTGCTGGAGGCAAGACTAGGCTAGTCTGATCTGGCATTTCCTGTTAATTCTCTGGGTCTCCCTGGCTGGAGGCATGAACCTGAAAGTTCTGACCTAACCATTCTAGCTAATGGCCTTGAGTTTCTAGTATATGAAACAGTTCTGACTATTGTGAGACTGCCCTAAGGAAGGAGGAATGGGCTTGACCTCTGTTGCTAACACTAAGGGCAGAACCTGTCTGACAGGCAGATTCCTTTAGAGAAATTCCAAGCTAAGGATAGGAATTAAATTAGGATATATTGGAAACATTGTGCTGGCCAGGAAACAATGCCCAATCTTAGCCATAAATGAATTATTTCTTGGGGTACCTTTATGCCTAAATATGAGGGTGTGTTGACGATTGGAAAGACTGATCTGGAACACGTCTGAGTTAAGAGATGCCAGCGGCTACCCTGAATAGCCAGGAGGCACGGGTACCCCTTTGGGTCCTTATTGCCTCTTGTCCTTGATCAGGTTTTTAAGCTCGATATTGCAGACATGACTGGCATAGATGAGTGTGCGTGGCATATAACCACAAAACATCTAGAAGTTGGCAGTTGCGTTTGGTTAACTGTTAACCATTACTTGTCATTTTTGCTCTGTGACTAAAGTTTGTCAAATCTTGACTGACTTTTCTCAACATACTCATGGTTATCTGTTCTTCGTCTCTCATTAGTTGATTACGAGCTTCCTCCAACATATACATGAGTTGTATAAGGTCTAGGACATTGTTCTCTTCCTGTTGTATCTATAGGCAAACAAATAAGAGTGAGACAGCCTCGCCCTTAATAAAGGTCCAATAAATGTCTGTGACAGAGGAAGAAAATATCCTTATCAGCTACAATAAACCCATTTATGGTCTTGCCACTTACATTGAACTTTGGCCAAGTTAAAATAGCCTACACACCTTGTCACAGGGACTAAGTTACAGTAATAGTTGCTTCAACAATCCATTTATTGAGCTAACTTGTTATGGTCTTTAACATTCTAAGTTTATGTGGAAAAACACTCAGGTAAAATGCCCTAAAGCCTGCAGCCAGTTTTTCTAATCTACTCCCCCACTAGCCTGGTTGCTATATTCCCTTTCCATAGTTCTTATCATCTGTAATCTGGGATATGTGTCTTTAACATTGTGTATATGTTCATATAAGTATACAAGTGTGTACTCATAGTATGCTTGTGTATATACATATATGTGTATCTGTGTGTATACAAACATATATGTACATACACTTTTTATATTTTAGTTTACATATAAAACATGCTGTATGTGTTAGCATGAATTTCAATATAAATATGTATATATAGGCATTCATTTTACACTTTAGTCTCTTTCTTCATTCATATGTTAACGGGTCTCCAGTTTTATTGAGAGGTTGCATATTTTCCACTGTGAAACTTCTTGATGAGGTTATAATCAAGCCATCTGTGATGGGTTGTTCTAATGGTGACCTGTACACAATTTATGATAACCTTGGAAGAGAATCTCAACAAAGGGTTTATAAATTAGTTTGGCCTAAGGCATGCCTTTAAAAGAGGATCTTGACTATGTTAATTGCAGAAGGAAAATTTAATCCTCTGGGTGGCACCATTCCCTAGGAAGAATAGTCTAGAACTCATCCGTACATCAGACAATTTCTTGAACAGACAAATGCTCAGGCCCTAAGGTCAACAATTGACAAGTGGGATTTCATAAAACTGCAAAGCTCTGTAAGGCAAAGGACACCATCAATAGGACAAACTGACAGCCTAAATATTGGAAAAATATCTTCACCAACCCTACATCTGACAGAGGGTTAATATCAAGGGACTCTAAATTACATGAGTGTGAAGAACACAAGCAGAGCAGTTGCAGAGCACCAGGATTCATGGTGTAATTCATTGCTCTCTGTGGGTATAATGTAATAACTCTCTTCAAGTTCCTGCTACCTTGTGATAGTTTAAGAGACTACTCACGTTAAACACCACACACCAGATCCAGACAATACCACATGAAGAGGGTTTAATTGGGGAAGAGTGGGGGAAGGTCTCGAGCAAAGAGAGAAAAGAGAGAACAAAAAGAGCAGAGAGAGGAAGGTTTCTCCTTTTTATCTGAGTGATGACGTATGTACTGCCCAGGTGAAATTGGGTAGCCCTAGGGATTATGGGAATACGGGGGGGGGGGGGATTGCCATGGTAACAGATCTGTGGTCCTGCTTATCTACAGGTGCAGGCACTCAGTGATGCTAACATACCTCCCTATTTGATATTATACAGAGAGGGAAAGAAAAAGGGAGGGGGAAGCCCCTTCATGTAGAAAGGAGCTGCCATCTGTATACCAGGTATAGATGGCCTGAGGCAGTGTGCCCTCCTGTATGTGCGAAGGATGAGGTAATAGTTCCTCTAAAGTTTCAGTGCAGGAGTGAGATAGGGATTGGTCAGTATTAGGTCGAGGAAGAAGATTGGAAATATTAAGAGGTGGGCATGATTGGAAGGTGAGTGTAGAATCCTCTATTAGAGCTACCTGAAGGGAAAGAACCCTGGAGGGAGGTAGAGTCTGTAAGCCTTTATAAGTTAGGAGCTGTGAGAAGTTATGAGAAGAGAGGACAGTAATAGGCGACCCAAAGTTTAGTTTTTTTTGACTCTCTAATAAGGAGTTCAGCAGCTGCTAGGGTACGGAGGCAAGGTGCCCATCCCTGGATGGTAAGATCTAGTTTTTTGGATAAGTAAGCTACAGGTGCAAAAGAGGGTCCCAGTTGATGACCTAAGACTCCAAGGGCAAATCCCTCTTTTTCCATTACATAGAGGGAAAAAGGACGAGTCAGGTCAGGGAGATGTAGAGCTGGTGCCTTAAGGAGGGCCTGTTGAAGCCTCTGAAAAGGCTTGGTAATAGGTTTGAGAAGAGGCTCGTGGGTGGAGCCTAATGCTGCCTCATATAGGGGATGAGAAAGGAGGGAAAAGGAAGGAACCCACGAACGTAAAAAGCTAGCTATTCCTAGGAATGATAAAATCTCTTCTTTTGTAGAAAGAACAGTTAGGGACCGAATGAGGTTCTTTCTATCTAAGGTAATAGCCTTGTGAGTTGGAGTAATTGTTAGTCCCAAATGGGTGACCTGAGGGGTAGACAGTTGGACTTTAGAAGGTGAAACCCTGTAGCCCCGACTGGAGAGAAAATTTAGAAGGGTAGAGGTGTCAGCTTGGCTAATTTTTAGAGAAGGGCTACAGAGAAGTACGTCATCTACATAAAGTATGACCTTAGATTTAGGGAGAGACAAGGAGAGTAAGTCAGAAGCCAAAGCCTGACCAAATAGATGTGGGCTCTCTCGGAATCCCTGAGGTAGAACAGTCCAGGTAAGTTGGGTAGAAAAGTGGGTATCAGGATCTGTCCAGGTAAAGGCAAATATATTTTGTGACTGGGTATCTAAAGAGATAGAGAAAAATGCATCCTTGAGATCTAAGACTGAGAAATGGGAAGTCCCTGAGGGGATAGTAGAAAGAAGTGTGTAAGGGTTAGCCACAACAAGATGGAGAGGGACTACTGCAGAATTAATGCGCCTGAGGTCTTGAACTAGGCGATAGTTACCATTAGGCTTCTTGACTGCTAGTATAGGAGTGTTAAAGGGAGAAGAGGTGGGACAAAGGAGTTTTTTTTCTCAAGAGGTCAGAAATGATAGGCTTAAGTCCCCTGAGACTCTGGAGAGAAGAAAGGGTATTGAGCTTGGGTTATGTACCTGGTAGAGTCCAGTAATTGGATGACAACAGGAGAATAATGTTTAGCAACAGAGGGGTTCTGGATGTCCCAGACTCAGGGATCTACCTGAGAAGCTGGTAAAGGAAATAACATGGTAGCGTTAGTAGGTTGCCTGGCTAGGAGCAGAAGCAGAGGAACTGCTGTCAAGCCTGGGTTTAGGAAGATGTGAGGAACAAAGGAAATTGAAGCTCCTAACCTAGCTAGAAGATCCCTTCCCAATAAGGGGACAGGACATGTTGGCACTACCAAAAAGGAATGGGTAAGAGGTACACCTCTAAAATTGCAACTGAGTAGTGGGGTCTGGAGAGGGAAGTATGGTTGTCCTCCTACCCTGACAATAGGAGAATTAGAAGGAGAAGGGGGTCCCCAGAACTCCGTCAGGACTGAGTAAGTGGCTCCGGTGTCCAAAAGGAAGGAAATAGAATGCCCACATACCACAATATCTACCCGGGGCTCCCTGCTAGTGATGGCAGTGGTCAGGTCAGGGGAGCTCAGGCCTCCTTAATCAGATATAGCTAAGCTTAGGAGATCAGTTGGAGGGTTATCTGGGAGTGATGTCCCCTTGTTCTGTGTAACATGGAGGCAGTCAACAGCCCAATGTCCCTCTTGATGGCACCTAGGGCATGGCCTTCTTGGCTTGCGG
>JADRCD010103675.1:4491-15290 GCA_019843815.1 Montemys delectorum | reverse complement strand
TCCTTCCATTTCCTCCCTCCAACCTCCAATATACTCCTATTTTCTCTCTTTAAAATTCATTCTCCAAAAGGAGACTTTTTTAAAACACTTAAAAATACATACTTTCATAACAAATGTAACATTTCAACCAATAGATAACTATAAAAAAAAAAAAAAAAAGGAAAACTGGCACGGAATGATCTGTTCCAGATCACTAATTTGTAAATTTTATGTAACAATTCTGACTATCTCAGCTGCTTTTCTCTAGTATTATTTATTGAATGAAGCTATATCTCTTGGATTAGAATGCTTGATTTCATACTCAGTAATTTGAAGTTCAAAAATGTGTTTGTTTCTTGAAAGTCAGCATATAACAAGACATTTAGGATTTTCAATGAACATAATTAAGTCCTTGTTTTCATTTATACTCACCACACTAAGGTTTTCCAATTACTATACCATTTTATGATACAAAATTACTGTTTAATACTTATATATAGGCAAAGACAGATCTTCATTTTACAATATGTTGCATAAAAGTATATCCTAAAATATTTGTTTAAAATATATAGATCAGTCTATGCAATGTACAAAAGTATGCTTTCTTTTATTGAGAAGATATCTGCTTGTTGTATTCTTATGAAAACAATCATAATATTTTTTCAAACTAGATATATTTATATAATATAGTCCATTTATGTTTTCCCTTCCCTTTATTCTTCCTACTTCTTACCCATCTTCTCTCCTATTGGATCTACCCCATTTCTGCTTCTCCTGAGAAAACAATCAGACATCTAAGTGTCATCAATAGAATGAAATAAAATATACTAAGCTAAAGCAAAAACAAGCAAATCAGAAAAGGATAGAACAAACAGAAAGAAAAGATTCTAAGTAAAGGTACAAGAAATACATAGATGCAGAGATGAACAAATTCACACTCAGGAATCCCATAAAAACACAAAACCTGAAGCCTTAAAGCCATAATGTATATGCAAGTGGCCTATAGTGTCAACTAAATAAACATTTAAAAAATTAAACCCCTGACATGACATTATGAAATAAAGAACCTCCCAAGAAGCTGTTGAATTTATTTTCTCTTCGATCTATTCCTGGACGTGCAGCCTACCCTTGTGAGTAGTTTGTTTTCCCAGTAACACCAGTTAGAGGAAATTAAATTTTCATTTGCAAGTTGTTATCAATTTGAGATCCCTTCTGGATAAGTAATGGCCATGCGTTGTCTCTGTTCAGCTCTAGGATTCTAAATGGTACAGACCATTGCAGGCCCTGTGCCTGCTGCCTCAGTCTCCATGAGTTCATATGTGTATAAAATCTGTTTATTTAGAAAGCTTTGTTTCCTTAGTGTTCCTCATCCCCTCTGGCTCTTGTATGCTTTTACCTCCTCTTCCACAGGGTTCCCTGAGTCCTGAGAGGTAGGGTTTGATGGAGACCTCCCACTTAGGGCTGAGTGTTTCAATGTCTCTTGCTCTCTGCACATTGTATGGTTGTGGGTTTCTGTGTGTTGTTCCCAAATCTTGAAGAACAAAGCTTCTTAGATTCTCCAATGATGTCTGAGCAAGGTATCGATCTATGGGTATAGCAGAATGTTATTAGGGACTAATTCATTGCTATATTTCTTAGAATAGTTGTACTTTATATTACCCTAGGTTCCTGGGCTACCTACTTTCAGGTTTTTGGCTCCATGAATAGGGCTTGGTATGGGTTTTATCTCAGGGAATGGGCCTTACCCACACTGCAAAATCATTGGGACACTGTTGCACTAGCATACCTTGCAGGCTAGACACCTTTAAAAATCAAAAGGTTTGTGTTATATTCCTCCTTGGGGGCATCCAGAGTAGATTCCTGTACCAAAGATCCTATCATATAGGGGTACAGACTCTATGGAAGCATGAATGCAACTTCTCCACGTACAACAGGTTGTGAAGATGTTGCCTTCAGCAATGGGAACTTGTCAGTTTGTGGAGAGCAAGCTGTAGCTTTGACAATAACTTGTATTGTTTGGGAGTTCCTGTGGGATCCCTCAGCCCAAAAATCTGAATTATTTGTAATCCATTCTTGGCACTGGAAACTAGTTGGTGACAAAAGATATTTGGTTGAGACTCTGCCCATTATTTGGTGATTTTATTTAAATTGTCTTCATTTATTGATATATTTTAAGAAGCTTCTGCTGTATTACATTTCCATACTATGGTAACTCATATGGCTCTTAATTTTAACCATCTTTCCCTGTACTTTCTCCCTCATCTTCCCCATCTCTCTCCCTTCTACTCCTCCAGCTCCTCCCTTAATTGTTTAGTTTCAGTTTGCCCACCCATCCATGTATAATATGTCTTCTATTTCTCCTTCCTTGCGAGATGTTTTTTTTATCTCCCATGGCGCAATTCTCTATACTTAATGTCTGTGGTTCAATTATAATCTTAAGATTATTTTAATAACACACAAATTTGATCCATGCTTTATTATATGCTGTCTGAAAATGCTTGTTTCTCAAAATGCTGAATTTAGAACATCTATCTATTTTTAACTATTTCTTTATGTAGTCACATGTATAACACATAGACTGAGAATCCTCTTCCAAAAATCTAAAATCTGAAATACTACAAAGTCTGAAACATTTTATGCACCAACATGATGCTACAAATGGAAACTTCCACACTTGACTTCAACTGTGTTCCTAGAAGCAGACCTACAGGAATGTGTACAACTGTTTTTGACTAGTTTGCAAAAAGAAGTCAATGGAATTATGACAATCTTTTCAACATATTGCTGTAGGGCAATGAGACTGTTTGTTTGTTTGTTTTTGGTTTTTTGGTTTTTTGTTTTTGAGACAGGGTTTCTCTGTGTAGCCCTGGCTGTCCTGGAACTCACTCTGTAGACCAGGCTGGTCTCAAACTGAGAAATCCACCTGCCTCTGCCTCCCAAGTGCTGGGATTAAAGGAGTGCACCACCACTGCCCAACTTGGAATGAGACTCTTATAAGGAAAAAATACGCCTATCAGTCTAAATCTCCCACTTATACAAAACTCAATTCTAAGTGAATCATAGATATAAATATAAATACATTTTTAAAAATATTCTTAAAAATAAACAAAGCTTTTATGATGCAAGGAACAGACAATTGTTATTAGTTCATATTACAAAAATACTAAGCCATAAAAGTATATTTAAAAAAACAGATGTTAGCAAAATTTATACCTTTTACTTCATAAATCACCTGGATAATACAAAGTATTCCCATCTCGAAAATATAAGGCGTTCTTGCATCTCAGCAGTAAAATAACAAACAAATGAAAAGCCTCAGTTACTCAAGTAAAGAATGGTCAAATCTATGTATAGACACTGTTTAGAAATATTTATTCAGGAGTAAGGGAAAATGATGAGTTGGTAGTAATATGAAATTGTACTTAAAGAAATTGAATAAATTCTGAAGCTCTACCATAAGATACTACATCAGAAGTCTATCATACCATATTATAGACCTTTTAAGAGCATAAATCTAAATAAAATTTACTCCAATAAACTAGTTTCAAAAAAGTCCATGGAGAGTTATTCAATATCATTATCCATTACTAAATTTGAAATTAAGATTGTCAGGATATTTTCCTACATCTTAGAGATAAAAAACAATCAGAAATTAAGAACATGTGATACTGGTGAGAATTTGCATAGCATGCATTAAATCATTCATACATTACTGATATAAAATGGAGATATAAAATACTCCAGTAATGTTGCCATTATCTCTAAAAGCTTAGGCATTCCTTCACTAAAGGGCCCAGATATTATAATTTTGGCTCTTAATTCTGCTCAGAAAAAAATGATAATGATATTTTTATAGCTTTATTTGTATTGATTAAAGTTTGGAATAACCAAAATGTCCTACAGTTGATGAATATATAAACAGACCACAGCACAGCCATAGATAGACACACTCCTTAGAAATAATTGTAAGAAGCTATTGATGAGACGCTGAATGGCAATTGATGACATAATTCTGAGAGAAAAGCTCACAAATTGAATGATTACATTGATGTAACATTCATAAAATGGCAAAGTTAGAAAAATGGAGGACAAATTTTTTGGTGACGGGCCTGAAACGTGACAAGGAAGGGTAAGTGGTACAACTATAAAAAGATAGTTTGGCTGGGCAGTGGTGGCACATGCCTTTAATCCCAGCACTTGGGAGGCAGAGGCAGGTAGATTTCTGAGTTCAAGGCTAGTCTTGTCTACAGAGTGAGTTCTAGGACAGCCAATGCTACACAGAGAAACTCTCTCTCAAAGAAAAAGAAAAAAAAAACAGTTTGAGGCAAGTCTTAGTAATAATAGAATAGTGCTGAATCATGATCAATAAATTGACGGAAGTATATGTACACTGACATTTTAACATAAAGAAAAGTGAAATCATACATTTAGAGAAAATTCGGCAGAAATGGAAATTATGTTGTTAAGCAAAATGAGCCAGACTCAAAAGTATGTTTCCTTGCCTATAAGAAATCTAAGTGTGTTTGTGTGTATGTGTGTGTGTATGTGTGTGTATGTGTATGTATGTGTATATGTATGTATGTATGTGAGTGTGTGTGTGTGTGTGTGTGTGTATATGTGTGTGTGTGTGTGTGTGTGTGTGTGTGTATGTGTGTGTTGGGGAGGGATGGGGTCGTAAATGTAGAAAGGGAACCATGGAAAGAGAGGGAGAGATTTTAAGGGAAGGAAGACAGTTGAAAACATGAGATAACATGGGGTAAGGAAGGGATGACGCATATGCCTATTAAACACATTGCACTCTGTTCTCCTGCTCTCATAATCTTACTTAATTTGCAAAATTGTATGTATTATAAGGTATTATAATCATCAAGGAAGATGATTATAATGGTAAAACAAATGTCTTTCTCACAGTGTTACTAAAGTATTTAAAAAATATCTATCTTACCTGATACATAAATAATGAAGATATATATGAATGCTTCAGTTTACAAGAAATTATTTACAAACATCCTGGATGACATATCATACTTCTGTCCATTAATATTACAGTTTTTTGGAAGAACCATTAACTAGTCACTACCTCAATATTTCATAGAATGGATTTTCATAGAATGCTGTAATTATTACAGCAGAATTTGAGGAAGAACACATTTTTTGTAAAGTAGTCTTATTATAACTCACAACTGAAACTTGACATTTTAGGAAGAATTCTCTGTCATACTCAGAAGAGGACTCTGTTTTAACAGAAACCTTGTCCCCTAAGACAGTCACATTCTTCCTTCAGAACTCAGTTGCTGCATTCCATTGCTGCTTCTCTTAATCAGAATATTGGCATTATCATACAAAATTTTGATTGCATCCCAAGGTAACAATTAAATTTTGGTAGACATCAGATAGTTTACAAATGAATGGATTATTCTAGGAATTTTTTGATTTCCAGTAGAATAGAATGACATTTTTGGTGGTGTTGAGAAGAGAGAAAAAACAAAAACAAAAACAAAAGCAAACGAACAGAAAAACAAGACAAAACAAAAACAAAAGACAGTTAAAAGATAATTCTGGATCTAGATTTTCTGTTTATTTGTTCTAGGAATTAACATAAAAGTTACTGAAATCACTGTGACAGCATTGTGCTGATGAGTTTTTATGTTTAGGGGACTTTGAGAGCAAGACTGCGTTCCCTGTGCTATTCTAGTTTGGATGTGACTCAGAACACAGTTGAACATTATTTGAATTCACAGAGCTTGCCATGCTAGAAGCACAGCCTTATATGTAGTGTCCATGGGCAGTCCTATTATGGGAAAGCAACTTGAGAGAAAAGGCGGGTCACTTGCTTGTGCGCAGGTCCTGGAATTTGAAATATCCAGAGGCCTCTACAGAATCCTGGCATCAGTTACGATGTTGACTCACTCAGTGTTGGGCTCAGTCACTTGCCCCCTACAGGACTCAGCTCTTGAAGGCAATAGCCTTTATAGAAAAAACGAATAGGAAAACTTGAAATGCTATTTTTTTTTCAAGACTGCTGAAGTTTATTGGCTTCTCATCGTACCTAAGCCTCCTGGAGCAATAAAACTGGGAGAAACTTTTACCAAGATTTTTTATCCCTGCCTTGCTTGATATATACTTTCTCTTCCAAATGCTTTGGTGGGAAGAAGTAGAGGACTGTTGTAAGTACAAAGTAACTAAAAATATCTTAACTGTGGCATGACTTTCAGCTTGTGACAAGCTCACTGAGTAGGCAGACTGATTTAAGCTTATTACAGTAGCTTATGAAAAACCATAAATTTTGTCATTTGTGTACTTTATTATCCATCTATATATCTATATGTACATATATTCAAGTGTGAGTGTGTCACACTGAAATCTTTTCAGTAGATATGAGAAAGAGTTGTAGGGGTCTTTACTATTATTTGTTTGCCCTTTGCAATAGAAACACACATTGTTCTTATGTAAGAAACCACTAAATAATATATTCATAGCTTGATTTGAGTATGGGGAACAGACCATTTTGATTATTGTGTAGTAGATTATGTATATCTGTTTTTATTTTAATTGCTATTCTTTGTAATGATTTTGTAGATAGTTGTGAACTGACATGTATTCTCAGTGAACTGACTCTCTATGGGAATAACTGACCCCTGAAGTTTATAAAGGTTTTATCTGGCACAGCCTAGGGAAAAGTAAAGAAAATAAGTTTTTTTTTTTGACAGTATTCATAAAGATTGAATTTTCTAAGTGTTTTTAATTAGACTTTATATTTTAACTGTTCTGTTCTCTGTCATACTTTTATTATTCTTTAAATAATGATACAATTTGTGCTGGAAAATAACCATGCAGTATCTTGATCTGAAAACAAAACAAAACAAAAAAACTTGGAAGGCTTATAATTCCTTTTTGTAGTAAGTGATTTAGTGATTCATGTCTACTGTGACCTAGCAGTTCAGTAAAACTTTTAGATCAGTCCTTTACTTAAAGATGCCTCCCACTTGTTTTTTAAAGAATCAGCTGTGACTAATGAATTTAAAAATTGACCCCAGCACAACAACAAAAAGAATATATAAAAATAATCCATGATGAATCCAGTGTGTCTCAGAGATATGATTGAAGGTTATAATTTTCTCACTATTTTTGACTTGTAGACTCTAGTCATTCTAAAATAGCAATGAGGACAATGCTTATAATTAAGAATGAAGATAGAAATCTTTACAAATGGCTAATGATTCACAAATTCTAGAAGAAAAGTCAAGCACCTACTCAGAAAAAGATTGAAGAAATTGAAGTTGTACATGTATTGATTTTATAATAGATGCCTCTCAATTTCACAGCATGCCACCTGTTTCTATTGTTGCCTCCCAACATTATTCTGTGAGCATCAATATTATTTCCTAAAGGAAAAGCTGCTCTGTTTTGTGTCAGTGCAAAATACATACAGCACTTACACATGTTTTCTTTTTCTTACACACAGATATGCACATTTAAAATTTATCTTTCGATGTCTTTTGAATCAAGTTATAAATATTATTGAGATAGTTAAGTCTTCAAAACAAAAATAAAAACCAGTGGCCAGAGCACTTTTGAAAGGCTATTTATTAGAAATGTAGTTATGAAAAGAAGAAAGGCAAGCTTATGTTCAGCTGTGGTATAGACACTCAACTATGTTTTTAAATACTTCGGATTTGAAAAAAAGCTTTTATCATACAGCTTTTCTAAACTGTGAAATAATGCTTGTGCAAAATAACAGTTGGTTTAAGGGAAAAAGAAGTTATTTTAAGGGTTATGATGCATGAAAGCTGTTTTAACAGTATACTAGATGGGTGTTTCTTGTTTCTCAATTTGCTTAAGTTTGAAAAACTTTGAAGAACAAATTTCTTTTTAAATCTCGAAACATTACTGTTTAAAAGAAAAAGTTGTGGCATTAAAACAAAGATTTACTTTTAGAATTACATATATAATTTAGAATATTAAATGGCACAATTTGTCTTGAAGTCTAACAAATTTATATTTTATAATTTCAATATTAAGATCACTTAAGGGTATGTTAACTGAAAAAAGAAATTCCTCCTTAAATTCATAAGATTTCTAATTTAGTAAGAGTATTTTTGTCTCTTTATGTACTATCTTTATGGAAATGATAATATATTCTGTTATATAGATATTATTCTTTTATTTTAAAATGTCTATGGAACATTATACCTAAATTTAAGCTATTTTTAAAAATTCACAGAAATATAATTTTGCTTTTATTTCTGAAGATAAATTTTTGATGTGAAACTATCATTTATTTTTACATATTTTATTTAACTATAATTTTAAATTGGCATACACAGGCTCCCTACTTGCTCCCTTCTCTCATTTTAAATCATTACTGCTTATGAAACAGGCTTCCCGTTTTTAACTATTTATGTATTTGTGTAGACTAATAAAAGAAATCAAAATATTCACTCTCTTAGAAAACACAAGTTTTTCATTTTCTTCAACCCTGAGGAATCTTTCACCATCACCTTATCTGAGAGTGAAAGGAAACGATTTAACAACAAGCAACTTGCATTTTCTTGGCAACTTCTCTGGGACTTTCTAACTTATTGAATACGACTTACCTGATTTTGATCAATGATTCTTTTGTTATAAATTCAAGAAAAATAGTATTTGTATATGAAAATATGTTTTTATATCACACATACAGGTGTAATTAAGTGGCAGAAAACAATGGATAAGGACTTTTGGGGGGCGGGACTCCAGGCACTAGGTGAAATTTAAGGGTAATCTACTATTTCTCAAAAATGATTTTCTTTCAAAATTTAAATTCTATTTTAATCACATATATATTAAAAAATAAGATTAATAAATATCGTTGGCCAAAAGATAATATAAACATTGATGAAAAGAGCAAATTCTGGATTTATGTGGCCTAAGATTACAAACCTGGGAGAGTTCTTTCTAAAAACTTAATATAAACTTCTTTTATTAACATCAAATTAGAGCCTCAGATGGAGTCCATAAAAATGAAACTTCCATAATTTCATTAGATATCACTTCTAGTTCGAGAGGTTTGTTGGGATTGAATCTTTTTCTTTTTCTAATTTTAAAACAAACTGATGGTAGTGATATTTCTATATAGCACAAATCATTTCTCAGAGATTGCCTTTTATTCAAGGAGATTAGAGATCTATAAGAATTTATATGGCTGGGCAGTGGTGGTGCATGCATTTAATCCCAGCACTTGAAAGGCAGAGGCAGGCAGATTTCTGAGTTCAAGGCCAGCCTGGTCTACAGAGTGAGTTCCAGGACAGCCAGGGCTATACAGAGAAACCCTGTCTTGAAAAAAATAAAAAATAAAAAAACAAACAACAACAACAACAACAAAAGAATTTATAGTGTTAGGAATTTGACCATTCTGTCTTGTATTCTGAAAAGATACATTGATTAAAGTGATGTGAATTTCAGATAATGGAGGGGATGTAGTTATTTCATATATACAAATTATTCAATTTGTGGGAACCAATGAGGAATAATGATGACCTTGGTTTACTTGTATATAGTACAGATTTGGATTGGTTGTGGCAAGAGGCACTGGTTTTCTTTCCATCTCAGAAAGACCTGCTTTGTCCTAGGATGTTTGTGTTCTTTTATCAAGGCAATGTGTCCATATTTAAAACGTTTTATTGGAAAAGACTCAATATGGGAAATAAGTTCATTTTTCTATTCAATACAACTGCATTCAAAAACAGAGTGTCATAAAAATATAACCTTTATGAATCAAGCCCCAGACCATATATGAATTTTCACAAACAAACAAGGAAATGAACATAGTGTGGCCATCACCGTTTCTCTACTAGAAACACACCTTAGGTTCTGGTATATGATCAGTGATCTAGTGCTTGCATAGCATGCGCAAGGCCTTGAGTCACATCAGTAGTATTCCTTCCCTGTCAAAACTTATGTTTAACTTTCTTAAGGTTTTATCTTGTACAGTAGTCAAAATCCTTTAAACATCCATTTTATTTTACATATGAAAGTCCAAACAACAATATTATTGTGTAGTTTATTTTGCCAAATTTGAAGGGCTTGGATTACTTGTTTCATACATAGAAATCTCTCTAAATTGATATAACATCAAACTTCCTCTTAGTGGATGTTAAACGAGAACTGCCTCACAGAAAAATAAATACCATTTATGAACATACAAATATAACTAAAGTTTCAAAATTAAGAAGTAAAATCCTTGGTTCACCTTAAATAAAAACTTTAGTTCTCCATGTATTATTACATACTATAACATTAAAGTTGCCTTGATAAACCCGATAGTTTCTCCAGAGATTCTAAAATACCTTTTAATACCCAGGGCACATAGCCTTTGTCTGTCCTCCTTCCTGATTATTGCTCTGAATATTGCAAAAGAAACAAAAATGACGACACTAGTTTTGGCTCCAGTGATTAAGAGAATAAGAAACTACAGAGACACAATTACTAATGTGTCAATGAGAGTGAGGAGATAGAATTACTTGGTGACTTATCCATAAAAATTTCCTATCAGCCTCCTGCACCTTGGGCCCATTAAGAAGTCAAAGGGCAGTAGTCTATCTTCATACTTTGTCTTTCATGTAGTCTGTAATTTTAAGATACTTTATCCTCAAGTTTTTGTTTAGTTTTACTTCATTCATTGAAAATGTCTTGGGATTTTTAGTAGGTGTAGAGTTAATATAAATTGATAGAGTACTTGCTGAATATTCACAAAACCCTGGTATGGATATACAACCCTGTGTAAACTGGGTGTGGTGGTGCATGCCTGTAATAGCAACCAGAGGATCAAAACTTCAAAG
>JADRCD010103666.1:3188-13813 GCA_019843815.1 Montemys delectorum | reverse complement strand
TGTGTGTGTGTGTGTGTGTGTGTGTGTGTGTGTGTGTGTGTGTTTATTTGCTGACTGGAATAGAAAGGCTTTTTCTCTGAAAATAAAATGATGTGATCACTCTGCTTTTCTCACATTTTTCTGTAAAGGTTCTATGTACTGAAAAATTCTCCATAATGTATCAATTTGGATGGAATACTTTGACCACAAAGACAATTTGGGAAGATTTTCTGAAACTTAAAAAAGTAGGGGAATTTCAAAATCAGGAGGAAAGAAAGAGATATATTATAAAAGACATTCCTGACCATAATGTATAAGAATTTTTACAGATGTTCCAGCTAGATTGAGCTTTACATACACATCAATGCGGCTCTAGGAGAGAATCAGATACAATATATATTTGTCAGAATTTAATTTTATTCCACAAAAATAAGTCTTTCAAAGAATGAGGCTGTATTACATATAGAAAAAGCAGTGGGTCTTGCAAAGGACCCACATTCAATCACCAGAATCTATATGGTAGCCCTCAACAACGTATAGCTCTAATTCATGGGTATTCAATGACCTCTATGTGCATCAGAATGTGAACAAACATACATACAAGTAAGACACTCACGCACACAAAATAAAATGATAAAAGCTATGTATGTTTAGTCAGTTTATAATTGAAAGTTTGGGTTTTGACCACAATAAAGAATCTAAATATTTGTGTTTCAATTGGAAAAGTATTCACTTTTAATTATTTGAAACAAAAATACAGTTATATCATTTTTATTTTCTCTGTCCTCCAACCCTACCACCTACACTACTTTGCTCTCAACAAAATTTGTGAACTATGAAATCTTTTTTCTTTAATATTTGTTACACATTCCTAAATATATAAATATAACCTTCTTAAGCCATATAATGTTACTTGCATGTCTATTATTTCAGGGCTCACCACTGAGTTTCATTAAGTAGAAATAGTACTCACACCAATAGTTTGGTATGAGCTTGTCTTGAGAGTTGACTCTAATCTTAACATTACATATATATTTTGTATGTTTTGATGTTAAGTAGTTTAAAGAATGTGTTTTGCTATGAGGGTAAAAGATTTAGCCAAGCTTAGATATTAACAAAATCTGAGCCAGTTCATTTAATTTTAATGCATTAAAGAATTAATTTTTGTTAATGATTCATATTCTATGTGGTGGTTTATGTGGAGCTATCCTTAATTCTGGATCATGGGTGCTAAACTGGGTGATCAATTACTTAATGAATTATACCAGATGTAATCGACTGAGCCGAGTAGAAGAAAAGATTACTCATCCATACCTGATACCCAGCTATTCATTCATAATTGGTAGACAACAGATATTCTGTGTTCTCGTGTTGAGAACTTGGAATTGTATGCAAACCACACCTTGATTTTAATATTACTTTATTAAATAAATTAAAGTTTAATTTACCAGATAGAATCATTACCTCAACAGTGTGCGTGCACACACACACACACACACACACACACACACACACACACACACTGAATTTGAAAGGAAACAACACCTACCATATTTAACTGCTCTGGAGAATATCCACCCATAAATCCCATCATAGCAGCACATCCAGCATCGACTAAGTTAATATCGCAAATATATCCTCCCACCTCACTGGAAACTACAGTAGGTAAAAACTCTTTTTCGCCAAAAAGGAGCTGAAATTGACAAATGTGAAGAGCATCTCTTAGTATTAAAAAGTGTTTTGTCTTATAGAAGCCCAATGTTTATAGGGAGTGAGACATAAGACCAAACTACTGTAACTGAAGGGTGGATTGGCTTAGTTCACAGAATATGACATTCAGTACATGATTTGAGAAGAAACACCCCCAAATATGGTAGGATTATTTCCAATCAGATTAAATTGAATGTAAACTTCTGAGAATCATGGACATTGTGGAGTGACAGCAATCTCTCTGTTTCTTTATGGGGAGGGTTTACACAGGATTAATGCCTGATAGACCTGTTGAAGAAAACTCTGTATAAAAATGGCTCTATTTTGAAGCATGCTTAGCATAAAATGAAATCATGTCCACACAAAAACTTGCAAATGAGCAAACCAGAAAAAACACTGAAAACTCTGTCAGTAGTGGTATACAGATTAAGTGTTTGTGTTACATTTACACAACAGATTATTATTCTGTCACAGAAGAGGTTCCCGTAATGCTACTCCAGAAATGAACTACCGATATTTACACCAACTGAGATAGTGAAGACAGAGGACCCCAAAGCACATTGTTCCATCTAAATGAAATGACTAAGATCAACAACTTTAGTAGACACACAGGTGATTCGAGATAGTGGGGGAAGGAGACAACAGCAGCTTCATTTAGACACAATATCAGATAGTGTCAATTGAAACACACACATAAAATACATACAAAACAAGAGTTCTCAAAGACTGCATATTAGGCTGTGAGAAAGCATAACATGAAAACTATGACTCTAACCCACTGTGTTACATTACACATCTGTTGCCCAAAAAGAATTCCCAGCTTCATGATCTTTATAGACAAAAGAGATTTGGAAAAGTCCAAGGCAACTAAGGTTCCCATCCAAGGAGGAGGAGTTGAAATTCTAAGATCTATAGAGAATCTAATCTGATTTTCATCTTACTATGAACTGTACATCTAGTTGAGGAGACTGGAGAGGAGAGGATAATGGGTTGAATATAATCAGTACATTGTAAACATGTCTAATGTGGTCAAATCAATAGGGAAAAAAAGAAGTCTGTACTACATAAAACATAATCTATATATCAAAGGTAATGAATCTGCAAAAGCTCAACAAACAACTAGCTCAAATCTATCATTGGGTTGAACAAATAGGACCAAACACACACACACACACACACACACACACACACACACACACACACACAAACACATACCATTCAAACCCTAACTGTAGTTATTGTAGAAAATAAACAAGTTATTTGCTCTGTTCTGTTTTCTGTGTATGCTTGATGTAAATTAGGATCCTGGTTTAACTTCCGAAATAGAAAAAGTGTAGGAGATTCAGAATACCTGCCATCCAAGAGTAATATACATATTTTCAAAGCAAAGAATGTCCAACTAGCCTTCTCAGAATCCTAAAAAGCCAGGAGAGTTACAATTGAAGAAAAAAGAAGTTGCTTCTAAGGATATCCCCAAGCACAGATTTAAATTTTTATTTTAAAAAAGAAAATATGACAAGCACATGGCAATTTAATCTCTCCTTGTTTTTCTTGTTTTGTTTGATGTTTATTGAGAGATTTTTCTGTGTATCATAGGCCTGTTTGGCACTAATTATGTAGCTCAGCCTGGCCATAAGTTCACAACTGTTCTGTTTGTTCTACACTTATAGGTATGGATTATCCAGCCTAAAATTAAATGAAAAATTTCAAGGGACTATGAAGTACTTTAAAATAGTTGGAAATATAAACAAGACATGAACAATGTTTTTCATTCTAAAGAGACATTGATGGTACAAGTGGAAGTTGAAAATTGACAAGATGCTTTGCTTGTAGTCACAGGGTAAATGCCAATAAAACCACACTTAGTACTTTGAATCAAGCAGAGAGTGAGAAGTGTTTAAGAACCTTAAGTGATGGCAAGGATGTCCAGGAATTTTACCATCACACTTTGATGATGGCAAATGATATCAGAGACAGCCTTGGAATCCTCATGTGCTCATAAGAAAACACATACTGAGAAAAGGGAAAACTGCCCTCACATTGAGAGGTCATATTTGCAATGACTTTATTTATCTTTAATGAAAACATACACTAATGGTTCTGTGATATTGTAGCAATCAATAGCTTTGTTACAGAAATAATGATATTAAGAACAAACAATGGGATGTTCTAAGGTGGGACCAGCTGGGAGGCACAGGCCATAGAAGCTGTAGGGCAGCTGTGACAGGATCCTTTCTACCTCCATCTACAACTAGGAGGGACAGCAGACCCACAGCCCTCTCTGCATCTTTCTCACAAGTGGAGAGCTTGTCTCCAGAGAGTGCTCTGACACCGGGACTCAGGAGGGACTGCTGATCCACAGTGCATGGGTATTACCAGAGGAGAGCTGATCTCCCAGGAGTACTGACACAGGCTTACAGACCCACAGGAGGGACAAGCTCCAGCCAGAGACAGCAAGAACATCTAACACCAGAGATCAACAAATGGCAAAACAAATGCAAGAATCTTACCAACAGAAACCAAGACTACTTGGCTACATCAGAACATAGTACTCCCACCACAGCAAGTCCTGGATATCCCAAAACAATGGAAAAGCAAGATTTGTACCTAAAATCATATCTCATGATGGTGATAGAGGAATTTAAGAAGGACATGAATAACTCCCTTAAAGAAATACAGGAAAACACAGGTAAACAGGTACAAGCCCTTAAAGAGGAAACACAAAAAATCCCTTAAAGAATTACAGGAAAGCACAACCAAACAGGTGAAGGAATTGAACAATACCACCTAGGACCTAAAAATGGAAGTAAAGACAATTAAGGAATCACAAAGAGACAACTCTGGAGATAGAAAACCTAGGAAAGAAGTGAGGAGCCATAGATGAAGCATCACCAACAGAATACAAGAGATAGAAGAGATAAGCTTAGGTGCAGAAGATACCATTGACACAACAATCAAAGAAAACACAAAATGCAAAAAGTTCCTAACCCAAAACATCCAGGAAATCCAAAACACAATGAGAAGACCAAACCTAAGATAATAGGTATAGAAGAGAGTGAAGACTTCCAACTTAAAAAAACAGTAAATATCTTCAACAAAATTATAGGAGAAAACTTTCCTAACCTAAAAAAAGTGATGCCCATACATACAAGAAGCCTATAGAACTCCAAATAGTTTGGACCAGAAAAGAAATTCGTCCTGTCACATAATAGGCAAAACACCAAATGCGCAAAACAAAGAAAGAATATTAAAAACAGTAAGGGAAAAGGTCAAGTAACATATAAAGGCAGACCTATCAGAATTACACCAGACTTCTCACCAGAGACTATGAAAGCCAGAAGATCCTGGGCTGATGTCATACAGACCCTAAGAGAACACAAATGCCAGCCCAGGCTACTATACCCAGTAAAACTCTCAATTACCATAGATGGAGAAGCCAAAGTATTCCATGCAAAACCAAATTTACACAATATATTTCCACAAATCCAGACCTTCAAAGGATAATAAATGGAAAACTCCAATACAAGGATGGAAACTACATCCTTGAAAGAACAGGAAAGTAATCTTCCAACAAAACTAAAAGAAGATAGCCACATAAACAGAATTCCATCAACAAAAATAACAGGAAGCAACAATTACTTTTCATTAACATCTATTAATATCAATGGACTCAATTCCCCAATTAAAAAGACATAGACTATCAACTGTGTATGTAAACTGAACCCAACATTTTGTTGCATACAAGAAACCCCCCTCAGTTACAAAGACAGACATTACCTCAGAATAAAAGGCTAGAAGTCAATTTTCCAAGTAAATGGTCCCAAGAAACAAACTGGAGTAGCCATTCTAATATTGAATAAAATCAACTTTCACCTTAAAGTGATCAAAAAAGATAAGGAGGGACACTTTGTATTCATCAAAGTTAAGATCTACCAAGATGAACTCTCAATTCTGAACCTCTATGCTTCAAATGAAAGGGCATTTACATTCATAAAAGAAACTTTACTAAAGCTCAAAGCACAAATTGCACCACACTCAATAATATAGTGGGAGACTTCAACACTCCACTCTCTGCAATGGACAGATCATGGAAACAGAAACTAAACAAAGACACAGTGAGATTAACAGAAGGTAAGAAACAGATGGATTTAACAGATATCTACAGAACTTTTTATCCTGAAACAAAAGCATATATCTTCTTCTCAGTACCTCATGGTACCTTCTCCAAAACTGACCATATAATTGGTCACAAATCAGGCCTCAACAGATACAAGAAGACTGAAATAATTCATTGCATCCTATCAGACCACCATGGACTAAGTCTGCTCTTCAATAACAACATAAACAATAGAAAGCCTATATACACGTGGAAGCTTAACAACACTCTACTCATGATAATTTGGTCAAGGAAGAAATAAATAAAGAAATTACAGATTTTCTAGAGTTTAATGAAAATGAAGCCACAACATATCCAAACTTATGGGACAAAATGAAAGCAGTCCTAAGAGGAAAACTTATAGCTTTAAGTACGTCTAAAAGAAACTGGAGAGAGCATACACCAGCAATTTGACAGTACATCTGAAAGCTCTAGAACAAAAGAAACAAATTTACCCAAGAGTAGTCTAAGGCAGGAAAGAATCAAACTCAGGGCTGAAATCAACCAAGTAGAAACAAAAAGAACTATACAAAGAATCAACCAAACCAGGAGATGGTTTTTTAAGACAATCAACAAAATAGATAAACCCTTAGCCAGGTTAACTAGAGGGCACAGAGACAGTATCCTAATTAACAAGATCAGAAATGAAAAGGGAGACATAACAACAGAAACTGAGGAAATCCAAAAAATTATGAGATTCTGCTACAAAAGCCTATACTCAACAAAACTGGAAAACCTGGATGAAATGGACAATTTTCTAGACAGATACCAGGTACCAAAGTTAAATCAAGATCAGATAAATGATTTAAATAGTCCCATATCTGCTAAAGAAATAGAAACAGTCATTAATAGTCTCCCAACCAAAAATAGCCCAGGACCATATGTGTTTAGTGCAGAGTTTTATCAGACTTTCAAAGAAGACCTAATACCAATACTGCTCAAACTACTCCACAAAATAGAAACAGAAGGTACTCTACCAAATTTGTTCTATGAAGCCACAATTACTTTGATACCTAAACCACACAAAGACCTACCAAAGAAAGAGACGTTCAGACCAATTTCCCTTATGAATATTGATGCACAAATAATAAAATTCTTACAACTCGTATCCAAGAACACATCAAAATGATCATCCATCATGATCAAGTAAGCTTCATCCCAGGGATGCAGGGATGGTTCAATATATGGAAATCCATCAACATAATTCACTATATAAACAAACTCAAAGGAAAAAAACCATATGATCATCTCATTAGATGCTGAGAAAGCATTTGACAAAATCCAACACCCCTTCATGATAAAAGTCTTGGAAAGATCATGAATTCAAGGCCGGTACCTATACATAGTAAAAGCAATATACATCAAACTAAATGGAGAGAAACTTGAAACAATCCCACTAAAATCAGGGACTAGATAAGGTTGCCCACTCTCTCCCTATCTATTCAATATAGTACTCAAAGTCCTAGTCAGTGCAATTAGATAACAAAAGAACTTCAAAGGGATACAAATTGGAAAGGAAGAAGTCAAAATATCATTATTTGCAGGTGATATGATAGTATACTTAAGTAACCCCCAAAAATCCACGAAAGAACTCCTAAACCTGATAAACAACTTTAGCTAAGTGGCCAAATATAAAATTAACTAAAACAAATCAGTAGCCTTTTTCTACTCAAAGGAAAAACAAGCTGAGAAAGAGATTAGAGAAACAACACCCTTCCAAAAAGTCACAAATAATATAAAATACATTGGTGTGACTCTAAACAAGCAAGTGAAAGATCTGTATGAAAGGTACTTCAAGTCTCTGAAGATAAAAATTGAAGAAATTTTCAGAAGATAAAATGATCTCCCATGCTCATGGATTGGCAGGATTAATATAGTAAAAATGGCCATCTTGTCACAAGCAATCTAAAGATTCAATGTAATCCCCATCAAAATTCCAACTCAATTCTTCATAGAGTTAGAAAGATCAATTAGCAAATTCATGTAGAAAGAAAAAAACCTACAACATAGACAAAACTATTCTCAACAATAAAAGAAGTTCTGGAGGAATCGCCATCCTTGACTTCAAATTTATTTTTACAGAGCAGTAGTAATATAAATTGTATGGATATTGGTCCAGAGACAGGTAGGTAGATCATTGAAAAAGAATTGAAGTCCCAGAAATGAACCCATAAACTTATGGTCACTTGATCTTTGACCAAGAAGTTAAAACCATCCAGTAGAAAAAAATACAGCATTTTCAACAAATAGTGCTGGTTCAACTGGCAGTCAGCATGTAGAAGAATGCAAATCGATCCATTCTTATCTTCTTGTACAAAGCCCAAGTCCAAGTGGATCAAGGACATCCACATAAAACTAGGTACACTGAAACTAATAGAAGAAAAAGTAGGAAAGAGCCTCAAACACACAGGCACAGGGGGAAATTTCCTGAAGAGAACACCAATGGCTTCTGCTTTAAGGTCAACAATAGACAAATGGGACCTCATAAAATTGCAAGCTTCTGTAAGGCAAAGGACAGTCTCAATAGGACAAAATGACAACCAGCAGTTGGGAAAATATCTTTACCAATCTTACATCCAATAGAGGGCTAATATCCAATATATACAAAGAACTCAAGAAATTAGACTCCTGAGAATCAAATAACTCTATTAAAAAATCAGATACGGGGTTAAACAAAGAATTCTCAACTGAGGAATACTGAATGGTCAAGAAGTACCTAAAGAAATGTTGGTCATCAGGGAAACACAAATCAAAACAACCCTGAGATTCCACCTTACACCAGTCAGAATGGCTAAGATGAAAAACTCAGGTGACAGCAGATGCTGGTGAGGATGTGGAAAAAGAAGAACATTCCTCCATTGTTGGTGGGATTGCAAGCTGGTACAAGCACTCTGGCAATCAATCTGGTGGCTCTTCACAGAAAATTAGACATATTATTATCTGAGGACACAGCTATACGTCCTGAGCATATACCCAAAAGATTCTCCAACATATAACAAGGACACATGCTCCACTATGTTCATAGCAGCCTTATTTATAATAGCCAGAATCTGGAACAAATCCAGATGTCCTTCAACAGAGGAATGGATACACAAAATGTACATTTGCACAATGAAGTACTACTCATTTATTAAAAGCAATGACTTCATGAAATTCTTAGGCAAATGGATGGAACTAGAAAATATCATCCTGAGTGAGGTAAACCCAGTCACAAAAAACACACATGGTATGCACACACTGATAAGTGGATATTAGCCCAAAAGCTCAGAATACCCAAGATACAATTCACAGATCACATAAAGCTCAAGAAGAAGTCAGACCAAAGTGTGAATTCTTCAGTCCTTAGAAGGGGGAACAAAATTTGAGAGGAAATATGGAGACAATGTGTGGAGCAGAGATCAAAGGAAAGGCCATCCAGAGACTGCCCCTTGGGATCCATCCCATATACAGTTACCAAACCCAGACTTTATTGTAGATCTCAATAATTACCTGATGACAGTAGCCTAATACAGCTCTTTTCTGAGACATTCTGCCAGAGCCTGAGAAATACATTGGCAAATGCTCACAGCCAACCATTGGTCTGAGCTAGGGGTCCCTAATAGAGGAATTAGAGATAGAACTGAAAGAGCTGAAGGGTTTGCAACCCCATAGGAAGTACAACACCATCAAATCAGACCCCTCCAGAGCTCCCTGGGAATAAACCCATGGCTCCAGCTGCATATGTAGTAGAGGATGGCCTTGTAGGGCATCAATGAGAGGAGAGGCCCTTGGTCTTGTGAAGGCTTGATGCCTTGGTGTAGGGAAATGCCAGGTTAGGGCAATAGGAGTGGGTGAGTGGGGGAATATCCTCATAGAAGCAGGAGGAGGGGTAGTGAGAAGGGGAGGTGATCGGGGGTTCCCAAAGAGGGGGCAGGGAAATGTAAATAAAGAAAAATATCCAATTAAAATAAGAACAATGAAGACAATTTAGTCTATATATAAGCAAAACAATGACAAATACAAAGGAAAATTGTACAATTAATAAAATTTAACATTCTGGATTTAGGAAGACAGTGGTAGAAAATTTGAAAGTGCAATATTAGATAAGATAAACTACATTAGGAAACATGTCAAAAGATTATCACTTACAATGTGATCATCCCTCAATGTGTGTACATACATGCAAGCAACACTGAATGGATTTAACAGGTATATATATGTGGTAGGATCTTCCCCTAATAAATAAACATTTCAAGGGACCAATCACGGGGCAAGTAGGTGGGTCAGAAAGAGGAAGAGAAGAGGAGAGAGGAATAGTAGCTTATGTATGGCGGATGGCGGGAGTGAGAGAGGCAGACAGAATGTATGAAGCCAGAGGCTGTTGTTTTAATGGCAGATCTGCCAGAATCCACCACCTGAGGAGTTTTAACATAGAACAATTTGTAAAATTAGGATGCTAGATTCTGAGCCCAGCAATTGTTGTTTCCTGTTGATTCTAAACTAAGATTGTTTGATGTTTTCCTTCATGCGGCTACTCAACTGGATTCCAGAAAAAGGTATGACAGAAGAGTGTAATGCGCAAGGTGCATCTTAGGCAGCCATGGGAATTTGGAAGCGCGGGGTGTGTGTGGCAATTAACCAACAATGGGAATTTAATTAGACTGGAGTAGAAAGCTCTGGCTAAACAGAAAGAACGTGGTCTCAGCCTGTTCGCCAGACTGGAAACTGACCAAGACTATCTGCTGGTGCTAGCCTGTGTTTGCATGGATGCCTTTTATACATTTCACGCAACATGTATATA
>JADRCD010103663.1:0-12094 GCA_019843815.1 Montemys delectorum | reverse complement strand
ATATAGATATAGATATAGATATAGATATAGATATAGATATAGATATAGATATAGATATAGATATAGATATAGATATATAATCAGGCTGGCCTTGAACTCACAGTAATCTACCTGCCTCAGCCTCCTGAGTGCTGGGATTAAAGACATGCACCACATGCCTGCTTAAAGAATTGGTCTTGCTAAATAGGGGCTTGGGACACACTCTACAGACCAGGCTGGCCTGGAATTCACACCCACTTGTATCTGCCTCCAGAATGATGAGTTTTAAGGCATGCACAATCAGGCTTGGCCTGTGTCTGTTTTTACACATATGTAAATGAGACATCCTAACCCTGTTGGCGTTTGGTAGGATAGGGAGTCAGATTCCATGGAGTTTGTGGACTCGCATTCATTGTTTAAGAAGAGTTCACATTGTTTGGTCCATGGCTCCCAGGCTGGTAAGGAGGTATAATTCCTAGGATGTGTAGCTCTCAAGCTTACTACTTCAATCCATCCTCCAAGGCCCTGATTTTGCTGCAAGACCCCACCCTGGCCTGTTTGAAGCTTCGAAGGGATTCTTCTGGGCAGCTGGGATTCAGAACTACGCCCCATAGAATCTTACAGAATTACAACTCCTCAGTGGTGAGACATCTTTAACATAAGAGACCTACATTAGAAACGTGACTGATTTAAATGTTCTCAAATCAAATTACGAACACCACTAGCTCCATGGTTGCTTCATAAAAGGGGGGCTGTAGGGAATGAACATCACATGATAAATTCAAGGATGAATCACAAAGCCTATTGGAGTAGTGAAAAAAACATGAAACTCCACAATAAAGACATTCCTATTAACACTGGTGACCCAGAATTTCCCCTAAACTGTTGGACCACAGAACAATTGTATCTCTGATTATTATAAACACAATGCACCAGTGCTATAGAGAGTGTCCTAGTGAAAGTGCACATAATCACACATGATTGTTAGCCATAAAAGGACTTGGGAAGGCAAGGATGCATTTGCAATTTTGACTTGTTTAAAACTGAAGGTTCTATGTGTTTTCATGTGCCTGTGTGTAGGGGTTTTTGTTTGATTTTGCTGCAGAAAGAATTGAACCTTGGGCCTTGTGGCCATATGTATGATAGGCAAGTGTTCTCCTAATGAGTCATATCTTTGAACCTGCTATGTTTTCTAAACAAATGTATATATTAACAAATTTATATAATGAATGATTTTATGCATATAATTTTTTAGTTTATTCTCTCTACACAATAAAGATCTCACTCACATTAACCCAGACAAAGGATCAAATGGACAGTTTTTAAAGAGACTGAGTTGCTTTTAAATATCTCATTTCTGGTAATTATCTAGCCTATTTATATACCTCACCATCAGGATCACCAATATCCAGGGCAAGCATTTGACCCAGCTATTCTCAAGGGAAGGGTGATGTTCACCTGGTTCCTGGGTATTCTTTCAACCTAGTGAGGGAGGGGCACATATGCTTATCCAAAAATAAAAGTGTACAGTAGATTTGGGTAAGTGCTATTGGCACAGGGAACAATATTAGACGCCATGCAGGTAACTCTGTCCTCATTACCACAAATGCCTGGGTCAGCCTCTTCTATGTGGAGAAGGCATCACATGTGAAAATGTCTTAATTTCATAGAAATCAAGTCCATTTTTCTCTCTTTTGTCTCTAGCAAGAGTCATAGGAATTGGGGCTTGCTATTTCACTCTATTGGACACAGTTACCCTGTAACTGAAGGGGTCCCTCCCTAGGAAGGAGAGATGACAAGGAGATGCTGTCACAAGGAACAATTCTGATGTTGGAAATAGGCTTTGGCCTGCTCATTACAATCAGTCCAAGTTGGACATCTGATGATTATTTAACTGTAGCTGGTTCACTTTAGATGGAAATGAACAGTGGCTTGAATTCTTGGAGGTGTCTATTGTGAAATGTGCTTTCTTAATCTTGTAGAGGCAGAAAGATCCTGGCAAAGGTAGCATCACACAGTTGTCTTTCTTCCCTAGTTCTGAAGTCTGCTGCATCACAAACTGCATCATCCTTTCTAGTGTCAAACCCCAGTTTGGTGGCAGTGCTGTATTGGAATTTTTTTGATGTCCTCGCTGACTCCATATTTACTATTGTTATGTATTTATATTGTTACTGCAGATAAAGTGATTTTAAGCACTTCATAGGAATAGTCTCATCATGATTCTTCCTGTGATGTTAGACATCTTTTCTTTCTCAAATTCTGTGTCTGTTGCTTTTCTCATTAGGACCTAATCAATCAAAATTACTATGTGGGATGTTTTGAAACTCTCAGATAGTGTTTGGCTTTAATTCCCCTACAACAAAGTGTCTCACATAGTTCATTCTTAGTAAGAACTAGCTGTTTCACTCAAAGTTAATAATAGTGATTTCTAACAACTCACAAATATCATTGAGGTCAATTATTCACATTACAGAGGACAGAGGAGCTGGCTGGAAAAATGAATGGTGGGTGAATGTAGGTACATACCCATATTTGAAAATCTGTTATCCTAACCTTAAATATCCCTACACTGCATAGATAAGATTCAAATCAACAGTAGACTAAGCTTCCACATGTTCAGAGGTCACTTTCCCTTTTGGTTTCCATCTATAATGGCTTTAGTAACATTTTCAAAAGCTAGACATGAAGGAAAGATGGTAACACGATACAGGGGACAACTGCCTTTTTTTTTTATCTAACTTCTGAATGTCTGTGAACCTTATTTTATACTCAAAGGGCAAATCGGAGTTAAGTTGGTCAGTGGACCAGTTTGTACAAATGCAAACAAGTTAAAAACCCAATGGCAGAAATAAAATACAACTAGCCACACAGCCGGTGCAGTTAGAACAGAATGTTCTCTGCCTTTGTGGATGATCAAAATATACACTGTGGTGTGTGCTGCCCCAAACCTCCCAGGCTCATTAGCAAAGACTAGGAATGGTGCTTCTCTGACTATGGCATGCATTCATTTATGGAAGAGGATGGAGTCAGAGACACCAGGGAGGTCTTGGGGGAGAAAGAGACGAACATGCAGCCCTTGCTGACCTGCTCTCCCATGCTTCTGAATCTTAGAGTTGGCTCAGTGTCAAAGTTGTCCACATAGGATCAGAAGATGACAGCCATGTAAGCCTGATCAACCCCGTTTGATCTCCTAAACCCATAAAAGCCAGATGTGGTGGCTTGCATTTGCAATCCCGACACTCCTTAGGCCAGAGGGAAGGCAGAGACAGAAGAATCACTGGAAGCTTGCAGGTCAGCTAGCATGGAGTATGCAGGGCTACAAAAACTGGAGAGATATTGCCTTGTCAAGGTGCAGTGAGAAGACCAACTCCTAAAAGCTGTCCTCTGACCTTTGCATACACACTTTCAAACACACACACACATACACACACCACCACCACCACCACCACCACCACCACCACCACCACCACCACCAGCAACAACAACAACAACAATAGCAGCAGCAGCAGCAGCAGCAGCAAAAAGGATTGACTGCATATGCAAAAAAGGAAAAAGAAATTCCAGATTTCCAAACCTACATTCAAGTATACTGGCACGTATTTGTAGAATGCATGCCCTGGGAATATATGTTCTAAAGAAGTGAATAATTGAGATGATTATGCAATCTCAGTACACAGTCATCTGGAGAATTTTAGTAAGCCTTGGAGAAGAGGGATCGTTGATTAAGTAAAAGCACATCTATGTAGTGTCTATGTAATTAATTGTGTAACTGGTTATACACATAGGACTTCCACCTACTGTTGATGAGCCATTGAATTTCTTCAATAATACAAAATGCTAATTGCCTGCCAACCAATGCACTGTCCTCCTCTCTGTGGTCCAATCGTCTCCTTGTGTGAATGGATGAGGATAGACAATTTTGTCTATTCTTGTCTATTTAATAAACATGACTTGCTACTAAATATATTTTTATTTAGATAATTAAACTTAATTACATTTTTTTGTTAAATTTAGGGGATGATAGATAAATTTGTTTTAAAGTTGAAGACAGCCTTGTAAAAACCACACAGTATGACAGAATGAACAGATTTTTAGACTGGGGAGAACTAGATCCAAATCCTTGTGCTAAGCATCAGTGATATAAATGTAAGCAGCTTAGTGCTTGTCTCTCTGAGCCTATTTCCATATGTATAGCTAAGACATAGCATATCCACTCCACAGATGCTCAATGAGATGACATGTACAAAAGCCAGTGAACATCTCCCATCCAGAGTGAACAAATAAAAGCAGGCCCCTCTGGTTTTCTTCTCTCTCATTGTTACCCTTTTTTTTTTTTTTTAAATTCTGGCAATAAGTCTGATACACAGAATAAAAACAGTGGAGAAGGGCTTTTGACTAGCCTTGACAGACAGCTGAGCTCTGTGACAGTCCAGGTGGCAGATAGTTGAAGCTTTGCCTTCATACAGTCTTTGGTGCAATGACTTGACTTTGTCATCATAATCACAATAGCTTCATGAGCAAGTCTGCCTTCCAGTTAACGTTTACTGCAAGAACAAGCAGTAGGCTGTGTTTAGCCTGCATGATGTAACTGAACACCCGATAGTGCAGAAAGGTATTTGAGAAGTCCATGAGTGACACCGGACATGGTTTCATGGACAGCCTTTTAAGTTAGAAAGAGATGCTCCCAGATCCTCCCCAACACCCTGTTTTAATTGCCAGCTAGCTGAATGACTTTACAAGTGACTTCCCCCCCCCCCCCCTCAGAGATCAGCTCTCAAAGGGTTGAGCTCAATAATCTCTAAGGAAACTGCTACCTCTTAAAACCTAGGATCCTGGGGAGACAGCTGTCCGCTGGAGAGAACCTCAAAGGTGGCCTGAGTCTTGGCATTTGATTGGTTTCCTCTTTCATGGTTGGTCAGTGAAACATAAAGAACAACAGAAACTCTTGGGGCATGAGTGTGATTTATTTGCTGAAAGGGGAGAAGATAACATTAGGTCAAAAGAAATGTTCTTTTTCAGAGGCAATCAGAACTGTTATTCAGTTCTAAATGTCATGTGTAATTTCATACAGTTTAAAGCCAGACTGTGGTGTCAGTGGCTGACGACCTGAAAATTGAAGTCTTGCTTTTCCACAGCAAGTGGTGCACTGGCTATAAATGTGACATATTAATTAGAGGAGAAAGAAATCAATTGAAATTGTTTTGAAAAGGGAAGCATCATAGAAAAGTGTTTATATTGAAATAATAAAGCCCCGTGTGTTGCGAGTAGATGCATTAATATGTTGAAGAAAATGCGTAGTCTTTCAAAACACGTGATGTAATGAATTTTAAAAAATGCTGACCTCAGAATTTAGAGAATGAGTTTATTATTCAGGTGCTGTTGTGAGGTGGCTCGCCCAAGTCCATCTCCCTCCCAGCTCTTCCTAGGAAGCATAATAAGTGTTAGTATCCTTCGTGGGTGCCGGGCACTTACTGAGAGTATCATCTCGCCACATTTCTGACGGCATTGCAGTTTTATGAATGAGGGAACTGAAGCACAGACAAGCTTGCTCCAGAAGCAGATTGGAACCCAGGTCCTTTCTGCTGTGTGACCTTCTAAAGCATGGTACATCAGCATGTTTTCTCTAATGGGCTCTTCAGAACAACAGTTCCCAACCAGCTTGGAGCAGAGCTGGGAGCCTAAACCTTCCTTCCCTCCCACTTCATCTTGGCTGTCTTTCAGAAACCCGAGTGATCAAAACACAGAGAGAGAGAGAGCACAGCAGCTATAGATAGATGTTTTTTCTATCTCTGAAAAGCAAATGAATGGAGACTTTCCAGATTATCCCAATTTATGATAATGACTCATTCCTCTGCATTCAGATGTTGTGTGGTTTTAATAATACATCACACATGGGTGAATAATTTACCTTGGCTTTACAGCTAGATTTTAACATTCTTATGAATAGAGAACATATGTCTTACTTCTTTGCTTATCTACCACAGTAATTAGTATAGTCAGCCTATCAATAACACACAGCTTCATGAAGGACACACCATCCCAGCTGGGTGCACTAGGGTGTGTCTGCAATTCTTGCACTTGGAAACAAAGCAGAAAGATGGCTGTAGGTTCAAGACCAGCCTGGTTTGCATAGGCTAGCAAGAGTTACAAAATGAGACCTCATCATATGTGTATGTATATACATATGCATATATAAATATGAGTGTATACATATGTATATATACATATATGTGGGTGTATGTGTGTATGCATATGTATATATATGTATATATATGTGCATGCATGTGCACATGGGTGCATGCGTGTGTTTGTGTGTGTGTCTATGTGTGTGTGTATTGAATGAGAAGATGAAGGACCTAGACAAGGAATTTCTCAAGACTAATCCATGGCAGAACACCAAAAGGCTCTCTATGGTTTCTTTGGATAAAATAATTTGCTTTCAAAGTAGAGCCAACAAACTCCTTGATGTTTCTGGGACATTTGGGTGCCCCTGCCAAGCGAGTCCCTTGCAATGCCACACTTCTCCAGCTTCAGTTACTTGTGTGTGACAACTGTTCTTTCTATCCAATTTACATAGGCTATGCTTTCTCATTTACTTAAACATTCTCTGAATGAACTCAGCACTTTTACTTAAAGGATTTATTTAGATTGCTAATAATAATATATCAAGCAATACAAGCAGTGCGTATGTTGCTTGTGTCTATGTATATTATTCAGGAAGTTACTAACAGCAACAGCAATAACAACAGCAAAACAAATAGATGCACTGTGGTTTTCCCCTGAACACTTTCAGTCTGTGATTACCTGTGTGGAACAGGTGGAAAGCCATCTGCGCACACACACACACACACACACACACACACACACACACACACACACTGAAAACAAACCCCACTATAACACCTTTCACTTATAAGTCCTCACTTGGCAGAACTTACCCCTCACCCTTTCTGTGTTGAAGATCTTATATGGAACTGCATGGAAGGAGGGTCCAGGCATTTACACACCAACTCCAGGGAGAGGGTAGCTGTGGGTAGCTGAGTTTGGGCAATGTCTCTTCCCTGGCACTCTAGGCTGCACCAAGGGCCTTCCTTATCTGTGAGCTTAAGTGATGGGATGGGGATGCAGTAGAGCCTCACATTATCACATTATCCCCCCATCGGATAACTGTGATGGGCTACAGCCCATGACCACCTAGCTCACCGCTGTCACTAAAGTCTTCTTGTTGGCTGGGATTTAGCTCTTTTCATAAATCTTGAATGGCCATAAAGGCCATTCTTGACTGCTTTCCTCCAGTGAAATGCCTACTACTAGTGAAGGGGTATACAAGTAGAAAATAGTTTTGCCGGAAAAATCTGCATGCGTTTTCCTATCATCTACACTAAAAAGGCAGTACTGGTTGAATGAATGGGGGTGGGGGAATGACCCACTGGCCATTAATTCAGCTTAAATCAATGAATGACTTCTCCTTGCCCATCTGTGTGGCTCAACCATGAAATCCTAGAGAACTTCCAGTGAGCCATGACCCGGAACACCCTGCTCCTCTTCAGAACACTATTTATAGCATGTCCCGTGTACAGCCGACTTTACAGTTTTTCTCTCCAATGTTCTTCAGCCCGTGTAGATGGCATTTATGCAATTCAGAAAAAAGATGCTTTGACAAGATTAGTCAGCAGCAAGGTCCTCTGACGCAGCTCCATCTAGTTAAAAATAGGAAGAGGATGCTTCGCCTAAGTCATCTCGCTGTGTGGCATTAGAGAACTGACCACAGTTTTGGTTCCCACATCCTGTTCTTTTATCCAGAAATAGATGAAAACTCTGTCCCTGGATTTTCAACAAGACCTTTTGCTTCTGTGACCTTGGCTTTCTTCTGGTCCTTCTTGTTCTGTGTTCTTCTGCCCACTTCTCTCCCCGCACTCTGTAACATAAAATTTCAACTGTGAGCTAGGATTCTGGAATCTGTTCCATCCTCTCCTCTACCTTGACTCCTCCACCCAACCCCCAGTCCCAGGGGTTGCAAACTCCAGGCCAAGTAGCCAGTGTAACCTAAAGCCTAGCAGGTGTGTGAGACTTCTACCTCATCTGCAGGATGAGGGAGCCCTTACTCCATTTCCCACAGAGCCACTGGCTTTTTCCAAAACATTCGGAGACCCAGATTATTATGGGAACTGATCTAACTATTAATGTTAGAAATAAAATTGGATTTTACTGTGTTTTAATGTAAAGTAGAGCCCAGAACATGGACTTTAGTTTGTGGATTCTGCTCTACTGCTTTTTGGAGATTTTTGTATGCTAATCAGTTAGAAAATGGGACTCTACAAAATCTAGAAGTTCTAGGTGAAACTGTCGGCCTTTTCTCATTCTTGATTTATGATTTTAAAAGGGTATGAGTTTATAACAGGAGTCCTGGAATCGGATTTACCACTGGCTCTGCATTAGCTTTGTAACTTCATACTAATTGCTTCGGTGGCAATGACCTTCAGACTTCTACAAACCTCCATCAGCCTGTCTTTCTCATCTTAGAGACTGACTCCCCACAGCAGTTGGTGCTCCATATAGTTTCTTGGCTTTCTCAGATTAGAGGCCAGCTTTGTTGGCAGCCTTTTGTGTCTAAACCCCAAGCAGTAGCATCAATGAAGCTCTCTGAAAGTCTCCTTCCTTAGGGGCAACTCTTATTACCCTTAGCAACTGCTATGTCTGTTTGCATCTCTGTGACAGCATCTCAGTCCTCAGAATCTTTTCTCTATAAACAAAACAACAATAATCAATCAATCAATTTAGAAGGGCCTTGTTGAAGCCTTTTCCCTGGAGAATTAGCAAATGAATGTATGTGTGTGTGTGTGTGTGTGTGTGTGTGTGTGTGTGTGTGTGTGTCTGGGTCTGGGTCTGTCACTACCTATCACAGCCAACACCCAAATCACCTACTGCCCTTGCAGGCTGGGGAGGAAACGCCAACTCCAAGCAATCATGTTGAAGTATTGTGGGGAAGGGCAGAGGCTCACAGCAGGACTGGGTTGGCTCTCCAGTAGCCCCTGCACTGGATGCCAGGCTTTCATACCATGGAGGTGCCACAAATATCTAGCTAGCCCCTAAAATACCATGTTGAATGTCCTATGGTCAATCCTAGCACTCAGTGTTGGAGATGAAAAAAATCAACCAGAAGAATAAAAGCAATGTGGCATATTCCCATCTGTCCTTTGGAGGCCTGAGTGCTTGAAGTAGGAAAGCCTGGAGAATTCACACCTCTTGGACTTACTCAGTGACTCTGTCTCCCTGGTCCTGCTGTAACCAGTCACCAGACACTGAACGGTTTCACATGACAGAAATCTATGCCCTCAAAAATTTGAAGTTAGACTTTTAGAAAGCCCAATTTAAGAGGTCAGTGGGGCAGTGCTCCCTTCAAAAGTTCTAGAAGCTTCTTTCCCTGTCTCTTCCAACCTTTGGTGGTTTCCCCAAGTCTTTAGCATTCTATGGATATAGCATTGTGATTTCAATTTTTTTTTCCCGTCTTAGAGAACTTAGGAGGTGTGACCTTGTAGGAACTATGCCACTGGAGGTGAGCTTTGAGAGTAAAAATCTCATCTACTGCTACTTTGCTCTCTGAGACCCCAGTCTCTTGCCCTTACACCGCAAATGTCACTTGCTGCCTTGACTCCACTCTGCTACCATGGACTCCTAGCCCTTTGGAACCACAAGATTAAATAATCTTTTTTTTTTCCTATAAGTTGCCTTTGGTCATGGTGTTTTATCACAATAATCACAATAAGAAAGTGGCTACTACTACAGAGCCTTACAAGTGAATGATACCAACGTGGAGGAGACATAATTCTGGCCAGAATAATATTTTGAAAGGACACCTGTGCTCCTTATTTTATTTTATCTTTATTTTTATTTTTTGTTTTTTCGAGACAGAGTTTCTCTGTGTAGTCCTGGCTGTCCTGGAAATCACTCTGTAGACCAGGCTGGCCTCAAACTCAGAAATCTGTCTGATTCTGCCTCCCAAGTGCTGGGATTAAAGGCACGCGCCACTACCGCCTGCCTTTGTGCTCTTTATTTTAGCTCACAGACTATTGACACAACAAATCCCAAGAAACTGGGATTCCTCCTGGAATCTCATACTGGGAAAGAAGTAATAAAGGCTGTTGCCCTCCAAAGGGCAAACTTGACACTCAGGAAGGAGATTTCATACAGCACAGAGAACTTGTCAGGTCATCATGCTGGGATAATGGAGCCCAGACCCACATCTTGACTGGGGACTACTTAGATATGTATACTCCTTACTTAAACCTAAATTTCACTTCAAAACCCCAAAAATGAACTTGAAAAGTGTCATTGAATCTCTTTATCATTTTTTTTCAAATGTTGCCACACTGAATAAATCCCATATCTTTGGTTTTTACTATTAATCTGTCCATTCTAATTGTATTATTGAGGTCAGGTGGCCAAAGCTGGCTTCTCAGAGCATAGACTAGGAACACAAGGTCATTTATCTGCATTGATGGCCAAGGGCAAACGGCGTACAGTTCTGCTAGAAAATATGGAAAAGGCGAGTGGATTGTCAACCAGCATTTGTGGGCCCACATTCAAGCATCTCTTAAAAGTCTTGCAGTTTTATAGCTAAAAAGTCAAAACAAAACAAATAAAACTCAGTGCAAGCCATAGTCTAGAACAATAAGATAAAGGCTAATGGCTCAGCAGATTTTCCCTCAGTGAAGTGGGAAACGATGCCAGGAGACTTAGAAAACACAAAGATGGTCTGGGAAGACGGTCCAGCAGTTCAAGTGCTTGCTACACATGAGGAGAACCAGAGTTTGGATCCCTAGAAGCCAAATAAATGCCAGGTGGATGTGGTAGGTCTCCAGTAGTCAGGAAGTCAAGCTGGCTAATGAAACTAGTCATGTTGGCAAGCTCTGGGATTGATCGACAACTCTTGTTTCAAAGAGTCAGTGGAAAGAGCCATGGATGTAGATTCCCAACACCAACCTCGGGCTTTCAAGTGCAAACATATACACGGGGAAAAAAGAAAGAACTGTAAGGATTTGTTAGTCGGGAAACATACCAGTGAGACAAAAATGAATTTTCACCATGACTCTTGTCCTTGTGTGTGCTTGAGGGGAAGTCCTGGCTTGCGTCACTAAGGAGGGGACACTAACAGTCTAATCACCATGGAAGGAATCAAGAAACTCTGAGAGACAGACGTTATGTTTGGAGCCTAGTGTGTCCTGGGGACCCTCTCTATGGTTGTCTTTTAAGGTCTTAGATACTGTTCTATTGTGACACCAGACTAAAGCATTTTATAAAATAGAGCATTTAGTTGGACGTTTCCTTACAGCTTCATAAGATCAGTCCATTACCACCATGTTGTGCAGTGTGGCTGCAGGCAGACACTGGACCAATAGTGAGAGGCTGTGTGTAGAAACAACAACCATGAAGCATCGAGAAAGTGAACTGGGGCATGGCACAGGCTTTTGAACCTCAGAGCCCACCCCCAGTGACCACTTCCTCCAACGAGAGACCACAGCCACTTCAACAAGGCCACACCTCCTAATTCTCTTCTAAGAGATCTACCCCGTGGGGATCAAGCATTCCCATATATGAATCTCCAAGGGCCATTCTTATTCAAACCATCACATTTGATATACCTGAAGCAAACAGCCTTGAATAAATCAATGAAAATGACGGATAAGGCAAGTTATTCCTTGACTAGCAAGTGTGAGGAAATTCTATAGTTCTACTTTTTAAAGATCTTGCCTTCATATGTTCAAATGTGCTTTAAATGAACTGTTAGAGAAGACAGTGTTCCTTTGAAAACATGTTGCATCAGGACAGGATGTCAACATGGCTGAGTGCTGCTGTGGTTAGAAGCTGGAATCAGGCATAGCACTATAGGCAGATTGAGAATGGCAAAATGCAGAAACAAGTTGCCATGGAAACAAGCCACTAAATGGAGCGTGGCAGTTCTAAACCTCTGTATCAGATAAAGAGGAGGAGATGGGTGAGGCAAGACTTGATGGCATAATCCTGCAATTGTAACATTTGGGAAGCTGAGGTACCTGTGTTCCAGGTTTGAAGCTACCACACACACACACACACACACACACACACACACACACAC
>JADRCD010103660.1:7926-13586 GCA_019843815.1 Montemys delectorum | reverse complement strand
TGCCTCCTGCTGCCATGGTCCCCAGCATCATGCCTCCTGCTGCCATGGTCCCCAGCATCATGCCTCTTGCTGCCATGGTCTCCACTATGGTGGTCATAGAAGCTATCACTATGGTGGTCACCCTCTGAACCTATCAATCCAAATTAAATGCTTTCTTCTATAATTTGCCTTTGTCATGGTGTCTCATCACAGTGACTAGGTCATGGTCCCTTAGTAATTAGAGAAATACAAATTAAAACAACTTTAAGATTTCAGCTTGTCGCAGTCAGAATAGCTAAAATTGGGTAAACTTATAATCATGCTGGCAATGGCTTGGGGAAAGGAGAACCCTCATTCACTGTTTAGGGATTGCACTGGGAAGAATCCTCAAAACGCTAAAAATAAGTCTACAGTATGACCCATTCCTCAGGATTTGGTGGTCTGAACAGGAACAACACTCCCCCACTCCCACGCCCACCCCCCTCATATATTTGCAAGCTTGCTCATTAGGGAGTGATGCTCCCAGGCAGGGAATAGGAGAGGTAGCCTTGTCAGAGTAGGTGGGGCTTTGTTGGAGGAAGTGTGTCTCTGGGGGTGAGCTTTGGGGCTTCCAATGCTCAAGCCAAGCCCAGTGTTTCTCTCTCTTCCTGCTGCCTGTGGGTCCAGACATAGAATGCTCATCTTCTACGGCCCCAAGTCTTCCCTGTGTGCCCCCATGGTTCCTACCGTACTGATAATCAACTGTACCTCTGGAACTGTAAGCAACACCCAGTTTAATGCTTTTCTTCACAAGAGTTGCTGTGGTCATGGTGTTTCTTCATGGAAATAGAACGCTGTCTAGGACAGGGTTCAACATCCTACTCCAAAGATACTTGCTCAGCTCTACTCATTGTTCTATTCACAATAGTTAAGAAATGGAAACAACCTAAATGTCCTTCATCCGCTGAATGGGCAAGGAAAATGTAGTACATAAACATTACAGAAAATTGTAAAGAAAAAAATAAATCATAAACTTTGTAAGTAAATGGATGGAACATGTGCGCGAGGGGGTGTGGGTGTATGTGTAAAGTAATCCAGACCAGAAAGGAAAGTGTCTTAGTTAGGGTTTACTGCTGTGAGCAGACACCATGACCAAGGCAACTCTTATAAGGACAACATTTAATTGGGGCTGGCTTACAGGTTCAGAGGTTCAGTCCATTATCATCATGGTGAGAACATGGCAGCATCCAGGTACAGCATCATAGTGTAGAAGGAGCTGAGAGTTCTACATCTTCATCTGAAAGCTGCTAGAAGACTGACTTCCAGGCAGCTTGGAACAGGGTATTAAAGCCGACGCCCACAGTGACACACCTACTTCAACAGGGCCACACCTCCTACTGGTACTACTACCTGGGCCAAGCATACACATCACAGTAAGCATAATGTATTCTCTCTCAATTCTATAGTTCATAGCACTAAATCTTCAGATATATAATTTGGAGTAATTGCATAAACCAGGAAAGAAAAAAGGGATCATCGGGTGGAAAGAAACTTTAGAAAGGGTCATCACAGAATACAGGTTATGTGAAAGAGAAACATGAAAAAATGGTGAGGGGGCTCTCGAGGGGGAAGAGGGAGGAAAACAGGGAAAACATGGAAGCAGAGGGAGGAGAGATAAATAACACTCTAAGATATTTGAAATAGTCACGGGGAATCGTATTGTTTTATATTTACTTAAAATTACATATATGTCTGTATGTACATGCAAAGACACAGTTTACGTTATGCTACTTGGAGTGACAATACCTCCCGACAAGAGCCAGACACTGTCTAACAAAAATCCCAGCACCAGGTCAGGCATGAAAAACTTCTTTTTGGAACTGTTGGTCAGAGGCATCTAAGACTCCGAAAACAATATAGGCTCTTGCCTGTGGCCTCCTCCAAGAGGTTGAAGGTGATTTCCTATGGCTGAAGACAGCAATACTTTGGGTACAAGAGTTGGAAGACTCAAACTGGATTTGACCTGGAAGCCTCCTCTTTGAGGCCTAGTATTTCAGTTAGAAGATAATACACAGATTGCATAGGGAGAGAAAAAGCAACCTTTTTGCCCAGCTGTGATGTCTATGAACAACAGTGACAGCATGGCATGCTGTCCCTACAGGGGCAACAGTGCTTCTATCTTGAGTAACTGACAGCAGTCTGAGTGGATTTGTGGCTCACCTACTACACGAAAATCATGCCTAGTCCTGTCAACTTAGCCATCCGTGGTCAGGGAGGTCACGGACTCTTGGAGGAGAGCCTACTACTGCATGTCCATAAACTTGAGTGGTTCCTAAGTGCATTGTAAATACTTATCCTTACACCCACAGATGAGTGCAGTTCTCTCTCACTCACAGCAGTTAAAGAAGTTTCTTTTTGTAGCAGTCAGAAAGACCATTACTGACAGTCGTAACTGACCCAATACAGTCACAGCAGATCAGAACACCGAAGTCTCAGGGGACACTGCTGAAGAGGAAATGGAAAGCATACAGAATCAAGAGGTTCGAGGTACCTGCTGCAGAACTGTGTCTTCTAGACCATGCAGGGTTTTAGGGTTTTTTCCCCTGAGGTTGTATGACCTTGCATAATAAACATCCTAACGGCACAATTTTCAGTACATTTTGATGATATATTTTTTTCAATAGTTTCTGACTCTATCTCTTTCTCTCTCTCTCTCTCTCTCTCTCTCTCTCTCTCTCTCTCTCTCTCTCCCACACACACACACACACACACACACACACACACACACACCCTGAATCATTCATTTGTTGATGGACAATTAGGTTGATTCCATTTCTTTGCTACAGTATAAGTTAGAAGCTAGGACCCACAAACAAGAAGAACATGCAGCAGTAGTATTTCTAGGTCTGGGTAATTTTTCTCAGGACAATCTTTTCTAGTTGTATCCATTTACCTGCAATTTCATTTTTTTTACAGCTGGAGTATTTTTATAGCTTTACTTAAAAAAAAAAAAAAATCTTACAAATAAAAATCATACACCAAAATGATGTGGAACCAAAGTCTACATACCTCAATGAATTCCTACGCATTTAGAATTACTTATTCCAAAGCTGTGGAGCTTCACATTGGATTTTACATGGTCACTGATGAATATATTGTTATGCACTTATCTACCACCAAAAATTAAAAATCCATAAGAGTTAGAATTAAAAATGATTAGCTTTCTCTTCCCTTTCATAACTCGTGTCCAACACCTGCCCTCTTTCCTCATGTCCTAGATTTAGCCTTTGCCTTCGTCTTTTCTATACTGAATCTGTGTGTGTACATGTGCATGTGTGCGCACGACGGGTGTGTGTGTGTGTATGTGTGTGCATGTGTTTTGTTGGCTAGGTTCCACATACGAGAAAGAATATGTGCTTCATTTTCCTTGTACTCTGTGAAGTCTAGCTCTTCCCAAAGAACTCTAATATCTGGTGTCATTTTCCAGTAAGTCTGGTATCTTAAATCACAAAAAAACACTTTCAAATTACACCTGTGCCTGTGTGCACACAGCACATGGCCTATGAACACACAATACCATCTAGCTCTGTCACTTTATCATCATGGCTATCACCCAGCACACTCTCCCCCCCCTCCCCCCGCCCTGATACAGGGTTTCTCTGTCTAGCTCTGGCTGCCCTGGAACTCACTCTGTGGACCAGGCTGGCCTCGAACCCAGAAATCCACCTGCCTCTGCCTCTAAGTGCTGGGATTAAAGGTGTGCGCCACCACCGCCTAGCCCAACACACTCTTAACTAGGCTCCTCCACATGCACTCATGTCTGACTCCTGGTCTCAGTCCTTCTGATGCTGCATGCTGCCACCATCCTGGAGGTCTGTGTCCATATAGAACATATAAACTATGTAACCTACTACGATTGGTTGCTGTAATCAAAAAACAAGAGCTTCTGAAAGAGACTTCACCAAAGATTATTTAAATTGATGAAAATAGTAATTCAGTGAAGCTGCGAGCTGTATTTTAAATAATAATAATAAAGTTGTTGAGAAAGAAATCAGAAAAACAAAACTACTCACGGATCATACAATTAAATCACTAATGTTAGCCATAGGAGAGACAGGCCTCAACAATGAAAATTTATAGACCATGATGGAATTGAAACAAAACATGAAAAGATCTTCTGTGTTTTTGCATTAGAATTAATGTTGCTAAAAATATCCCAAAACACCAAATGATGTACAGACTCAATGGCATTTTTCAAAGAACTAGGAAAATCAACCTTAAAATTAATGTAGAAGCATACCCTGAATAAGGGGATAAAGACTCCACTCAGTGGTACACTACTGTCTAGCCTGTGTAAGAACCAAGTTCAACCCCACTACCACAAAAACACAAACAACAACAAAATCAGAATAGCCAAAGTAGTCTTGAACAAAATACAGAGAAGGGAGCTTCAGTTGAGGAAGTGCCTCCATGAGACCCAGCTGTGGGGCATTTTCTCAATTAGTAATCAAGGGGGGAGGGCCCCTTGTGGATGGTGCCATCCTGGGCTGGAAGTCTTGGGTTCTATAAGAGAGCAGGCTGAGCAAGCCAGGAGAAGCAAGCCATAAGGAATATCTCTCCATCGCCTCTGCATCAGCTCCTGCTTCCTGACCTGCTTGAGTTCCAGTCCTGACTTCCTTTGGTGATCAACAGCAATGTGGAAGTATAAGATGAATAAACCCTTTCCTCCCCAACTGGTTTGTTGGTCATGATGTTTGTGCAGGAACAGAAACCCTGACTAAGACAAATTGGTACCAGGAGTGGGGTTCCTCTGACAATCTGCCCATGTTTTGGGGAGGACTGTGGAAGGACTTTGGAAGTTTGAGCTAGAAGAGCCATTGGTTGTTAAGAACTCTGTGGAATGTTCTGTAGGAGCTTGGAAGATCATGTTGAGAACAGTGCAGAAGATGGAGGCCTGGCTTGTGAAATTTCAGAGGGAAGATTAAAGACTCTTATCAGGGCCATGTTGTTTTAATTGTGAAGATTCTGTGGTTCTGGTTAGCTGGGGCTGAAGAATCAGCTGTGATTAACAAGATCCAGAACTACTAATGTGAAACCTTTGCATTACTATTGATGCTGGTTAGCTAGAGCTAAGAAGTTAGCAGTGATTAAGAAGAGACGAGCATCATTGAGGTGACATCTTCTGGAAAGTGTTTTCTGAGAGCACAAAGAGGCTGTGTTCCAGAAATAGCCATGGTTGTACCTTGTGCTGCAGCAGGACTTGGTAATGTGTAAGAGTCACCCAGGTGGTACTGGTTTTGAAGGCATGAAGGGGGTCATGAAGAGCAGCTGAGGCTTGGCACAGTGAGAGGTCATGAAAGGCCATTGGTGAAGGTGCAGCCTCAGTTGCAATTGATGGCCCAGGACTGAAAGGGTCATGCAAAGGAGTTGAGGCTCAGTATCATGAAGACAGTCTATGAGAGGCTATTGGTAAAGCCTAGTTACAGTGGAAGACAGCTGTGTTTTGGAAATGTTAGTACCATCCAATGACCACCAAGGACAGCAGCAGCAGCGGCGGAGTACAGGCATCTGGAGCCTAGAAGACAAGACGTATGCTACAAAGGGCAGAGCTGAAGAAGTGATCCAAGCCCTTAGAGGAATCCAGAAGATTGTGATCTTCTGGGTCCCAGACATTGGTTTTGCTTTTGATTGTGACTGTGCCC
>JADRCD010103658.1:0-56031 GCA_019843815.1 Montemys delectorum | reverse complement strand
GTTTGCTCTTTAAGGGCTTCTATTTGTTTACTTGTGATCTCCTGTAACTCTTTATGGGATTTTTTTGTTTCCTCTTTAAGGACTTGTATCTCTTTATCTGTTTTCTCCTGTATTTCTTTCAGGGAGTTATTCATGTCCTTGATAAGTTCCTCTATCAGCATTGTGAGATATGTCTTTAGATCCAAATCTTGCTTTTCTGGTGTTTTGGGATATCCAGGGCTTGCTGACGTGGGAGTACTAGGTTCTGGTGAAGCCAAGCAGTCTTGGTTTCTGTTGGCAGGACTCTTGCGTTTGCCTTTCGCCATCTCTTGATCCCTGGTGTTAGAAGTTCTTGGTGTCTTAGAGCTTGCTCTTTCCTTGCTGCCCTGCAACTCCCCTTCTACTCCTGAGGCCTGTGCCTCTCAGCTGGTCCCACCTGAGTACTTGGTCTGAAGCTTGTCCTGGAGGGAAGCCCTGTGCTGAAGCTGGCCTTGGGGGGAAGTCCTCCCCTAGCAGGCAGGGGGCAGAGGTGTTCACTGATCCAGCACTGTCCCTCAGAAGCTGTGAGACTCCAGTCCCTGCAGCCCTGTGGCTCCCCTGCACTTCCTGAGGCGTATGCCTCCTGGCTGATTCCTGGGGCTAAAGCCCGCTCAGGATGCAGGCCTTCTTCTCGCAGGGAGGGGGCAGGGGTGATCGCTGAGTCAGCTCTGTCCCTCGGAAGCTGAGAGACTCCTGTCTCTGCAGTCCTGTGACTCCCCTGCACTTCCTGAGGTCTGTGTCCCCCGTCTGGTCCTGCCCTAGCAAGACCCCAGAGACAAAATGGCGGATCTCACCTGATTCCTTGGGCTGAAGCCGGCCTTGGGGGGAAGTCCTTCCCTAGCAGGGAGGGGGCAGAGGTGATCGCTGAGCCAGCTCCGTCCCTCGGAAGCTGAGAGATTCCTGTCTCTGCAGTCCTGTGACTCCCCTGCACTTCTGACTTTCATTCTTTATCGTTGACAGTTATTGTGTCTTGTGCTTCAAAGGAAATCTGTTAACTACTGTATACCTTGTAATCTTGTCTTCATTTTGTTTTATCAGCAGATAATAAGTTACTTGTATAAAGTTTTTTATTTTAAATTCTATTCTGTTCTGAAGTTAAATTTGTTATCCAAGCTTACCCACTCCCTATAACATGTTACAAGTCCATTTTTCTCAAAATTCTGAATAATTTTTATTTAAAGTTTGCATGCTTGAACTACACAATGCACAGTCTTATGTAACTATTTAGACTGAAGGCTTCTTCATCCCTATTCTTAAATTTAAATCATTTAATTACATGTGTTGGTTGTGCTATTGGGATATGTTTTTGTGTTTTATCCTTGGTAAATTTTCAATTGCCTATGCTTATTTCTTCTTTTTTGATTTCAGACATAAAATGATTTGCTAGAGTGAAAAATTATTAATTTCACCTGTTTTTCTGTTGCCATTAACAAGTTATTATTTTTCATATTTTCCTTGCGGTCATTTTTAATCATTAATAATATTTCCGTAAACATTAAGCAATCCTCATCACACTGTCAACTATTTCCATGCCTGTATTGATAATGTATGAAATTATATTGCTGTGATAAGACACCATGATCACACAACTTATAAAAGTGTTTTATGGAGTTTAAGGTTCCAGACAGTTAGAGACAATAATAATGGATAAAGCCACAGCAACAGGAACAAATCAGAGCTCACATTTCTACCGTTAACATAGGAAGCAGAAAGAGCACACTGGGTCTGGCAGGAGTGTTTTGAAACCACACATCCTGCACTAGTGATACACCCTTTCCAACAATACCACACGGCCTAATCCTTCCCAAGTGGTTCTTCCATTTGAGGGCGGCCAAATACTCAATGATGATGTGGACTATTCTCATTCAAACAATCACAAAAGGTACATGAGAGATTGATGTAAGTTGTTATATTAGATGTCTGTTCTTCCTTCTTTTCCATGCATATTGTCCACTTCCTCTTCAATATACCTCTTCAGTATGTGTGAAACATAGCCACTCAAATTTTTATGTCTAGAATATTTAATGTGATATAAATGATTTCTTACACTTGTTTTCTTTTGAATATTGAAATAGTAACTCTAATTCTTCCTTGACATGGATTTTCATTGAGAAATTTGATATTTGTTCAATTCTGAATCTTTGCTCATCTTTTTAGAAACTTTCAGTAACTTCACTATTTTGTCTGATGATATTTTCCCTATGAATAATGTGTGATCAATGATTTTTTTCTGTAAACATATTTACTTCACATTTCTTTTGGTAAGTCCTTGAATGGTTATTGTCTTTAATTCTACTTTCCTTTATATTGACTTGTACCAATCATTACCTCTATGATGATGCTTTCCCTTCACAGATGTCATATTGGGAACGTTTTATACTTTTCCAGAGATTTAGTAACAGAATTCTTCACTGTCAGGAGAGCAGATTCAATTCAGTCTTGGTGTTATTTTGTTGTTTGGTTGTGTCATTGTTTTGGTTTGGTTTGGTTTGATTTTATTGAAAATATATTTTCTCATACAATACATCCCAACTATGGTTCCCCTCCCTCCGAACTTCCCAGCTATCCATCCACAATTCCCCTCTCCCCTAGATCTACTGATCCTTTCTTCTTCAGAAAACAGACTACCAAGAGTCAACAGCCAAATAAGATAACACAATATAAAATAATACAAACCCACAGCTCATATTGAAGCTAGACTAGTAATTCAATAGGTTGAAAATAGTCCCAAGAGCAGGCAAAAGAGACTGAGATACATCTACTCCCAGTGTTAGATGTCCCCCAATACTAAGAACTGTAACATAGATACAGTGACCCTAGTATAGACCCATGCAGGCCCTATGTTTGCAACTTCTATTTCTGTGAGTCCATGATGTTTGTTTGTTTGTTTGTTTGTTTGTTTAAAGACAGAGTATCAGGACGTAACCATAGAGGGGCAGAAACTCTCTATACAGTCCAGGTTCTACTTGTTCTATGTATCCCTAGAACTGAGATAAAAGGTGTGCACCACCTTGCTCAGCTTGAGCTTTAAGTTTTAACACATGTTCCATATTTTAAGTTTCCATTTGTTTCTTATTTACAATTATGTGAATCTTGCCATATGCATATTTAATCTAGCTATGCTGCCCAGGATGAACATTAACTCACAGTCTTTCTAGTTTATTTTCACAAATGCTAGGATCATAGAACTCTGCCACCATATGATAAAATCTTAATAGTTAATAGAGAAATTCTCACCAGTTAGCTCTTGTATAATAGTTCTATTTTATTTTCTATGACTGAGTTTCCTGAGATTTGATAAAGTCTCTTTTCCTGCCAGTACCATATTTTGTAGGTTTATCATATCTAGTCATAGTTTCAAGGAAAAGAGACCACAATTCTGAACTAATTTTGCAGCATAACAGTATCACATTTAATTTTATAGATAGTGCCATAGTGCTTAATAGGTGCAGCTAGAACCATGTAACATTATCTAAGAAAATTAAGGACAACTCAAAATTTTCTGCATACATGCCAGTATAGCAGTTCCTCAATGCTCACAGGAGATTGGATTCAGGATGCCCCAAAATCCATGAATTCTGAAGTTCCTTATATAAATTGGTGAAAATAAACACATAAAACAACCTGCATCTATACATATACTTTAAATCATCTTAGAATTAAATAGAATACACAACACTATACAGATATAATATAAATGTTTATTATATAACATTGCTTAGAGAAGACTGGTATAGTAATATGGCTGCTCTGGCGTGAGATCACATCCAAAGGCTTTCTGGGTCTGTATAATCTGGCTAGAATACAGATGCACCTTTAACCCCAGAAGACAGAGGCAGACAGATCTTTGCTTTCAAGGACAGAATGTGTTTAGAATAAGTTCTAGGTAAAGAAAAAACTTCCATATGTGATGGTACATCTCTTTAATGTCAGTGCTCAAGAGACAGAGGCACATAGATCTCTCAGCTAGGCAATCAGTTCTGTCAGTCAGTTGAGTTTTATCAGTACTGTTTGAGGAAGTTCAGTTCATGGAGTTGGGGGTCACTGCAGTGAGGATAGTGGAGTAGAGTCTAGTTTGTTTGTGAGTTCATGAGGTCCAAAGAAGGTCATCAGAGGCACCTGAAGTCATCGAGTAAGAATGAGACAGAAGTTTAGAACAAATTGCCAGAGCTAGTTTGAGGCCATGCAAAACAATTGAGTCAGAAGCTGAAAGAAGCCAAACTGAATCAGTCATCTTGGAGAGGCGTTTGAGCCAGAACAGCTGAGATGAACCAGTCTCGCAAAATTCAGGCAGACCTAAAAGGGTGAGCATATTTAGCTGTAAGCCTTAAGATGACAATTACATCAAGCACATAAAAATTACTTTTGCAGACTAATAATTTTATATATATTTTACATAGTTCTTTGAGAATTTTATATATGTTTCTATACACACACGTATTTTGATCATAATCACCCATCACTACCCTCTCTAACTCCTCCCTGATCCCCCACACATAAATACTACTCCAAACTTTTTGTCCCCACCTTTAAAAAATTCTGTTCAGTCCAATTAATACTTCTTATTCAGTCATGGATATGGGCCCATACTAAGCCCTACAAGCTATAACTTTGGTAGACAGTAATGCTGTTCTCAAAGTTCTTTAACTGAATCCCAGAATTTTCCTATAAATGTTCCCTTTTTCCATAGTAAATCATGCATTTAACATTTTAATTACTTCATCAAATTATTAATTCAGTGTGCTGCTGATTATGAAGTGTCAAGTGTCATGTTCATGTGCTTAAAGGGAACACACTCGATAGAAACTGTGAAATATGATGCAAAGTTAGAGACTTTTAGTTTACTGTTACCAGATTGACATTTTTCAATCCTACTATTAGTTTCCCAAGACATCTTCTAGTTCGCCTTGATGAATTTTGTTCAGGCACTCTTAGCTTCCAGTATTAAGAATAGCTCAATGTTCATTTTCAGGTTAAATTCAATATCTAGTTTTCTGAAGACTCAGAACCATGTTCTTGTCACTGAGGTTTTGGGGTCTCTTTCTTTTTCTTTCTCATCTTTAGATGAGCACAAAGCCCTTGGGTCTAGAGAGATGGCTCTATTAAGAGTGCTCACTGCCCTTGCTGGGAGTCCAAGTACAAGTCTAATCGCAGCAGCAGGCAGCTCACACGTGCCTTGTATCCCTAGCTCTGAAGGATCCAGCCTATACTCACATGCAAATAGAGATACACTACATATATACATTCATTCATTCATTCATTCACTTATTCATTTATACATACTCATATAAATACAATGAAAATAAATCTTTAAAAAAATTAACATACTTCACTAGGGCAATGGTAGCACAAAGTTTGTGGGAGTAACCAACCAATAACTGATCTGACTGAAGGCCTACCTCACAAGATAGTACCCATACCAGGACCTGACTCATTGATCAGTGCCTACTTCAACTACCATTTGAGAAGCTTTCTTATGAGATGGGAAAAAAATATAACAATCCACAGTCAGAATTTACAAAAGTGCGAGACCTTTGAATACTTAGCCCTAAATGGCATGTCTCCATCAAATCCCTTCTCTCAGAGCTCAGGATGAAGAGGTAGAAAGAAGCTAAAACATAGAGGGGTTGAAGCGCATGAAGAAAACCAGGTCTTTAAGTAAACATGAGCAAAAAATCATATGAATAGAGACTGAACCACTATGCACGGGACCTGCATGGTATCAGCTCCTCACTGATTATATTATTTCTTTCTGTTTAAAGATTTTATGGGATTCCTTAGCCTGAGAGGGGTAAGTGGGGCTCTGCTTCTCATCTTGGACTTTGTTCCTTCTGTTCGACTATCTTGTCTGACTTTGATGGTATATATTTTTGTTTTATTTCATTATATTTTGTTTAATTTGTTTTGTTTTTGTTTTGGTTTGTTGCTTTGTTATATTTTTAAAAATGAATGAATGAATGAGTTAATGAATGAATATATACCATGCCAGTAGGGTAAAGGTTAACAATGGAACTGTCTTTTATAGCTGCTGAGAGAGGAAAAGCTCAGCTTTTGCCAATGGAACGATAATAGATATATCAAAGACTCCAGGACAGATTTCATATGCAAGAGTACTTGACGAACAAATAGTGAAATCCACAAGTTTTTGTGTGTGCACTTACTTGGTTACAGTTTGGTGTTTTGTTTTGTTGTGGATGATTTTTTTTTTGTTTTCTGAGTTTTGTGTACTTATTGTTGTATTTGGGGTTTTGTTGGTCTTTTTAAAGGAAGAAATTTAACTTGGGTGCTTAGGGGGGAACAGAGGATCTGGACAAACTTGGGGAGGGAAAGAATAGGATTAAAAGCTACTGAAGTTTAAAATGTTTTAAATAATAAGAAAATATTTTAAAAACTCAAAATTGTACAGTTTGAGCACATGCTGATGACATTGAGCTTAGCCATATATATATATATATATATATTAAATTTTAACACCCTCCCAGCACTTCATCAAAATGTGCTATCCTTTTAGTCTTGCATATTGATGAACACAGTAAATTTTCTTCTCAGTTTATATATTAGAGACCTAAAATTTCTTATATAGAAAGGAGGAGAACATACCTAGTTCTAAAATGCCTATCTTTGGTGTTGTTCTCTAAACAGCAGTTGAAAAAATAATGCCCATATTGATCTAGGTGGGCTAGAAAAGCTGTAGCTTAAATATCATGCATAACTGTAGTTTATAAAGATTTTTGTCTTATTAAAGGATGAAATATTTTCTTCTAATGAAAACACATTCCAGGGCTGGAGAGATGGCTCAGTGGTTAAGAGCACTGAGTGTTCTTCCAGAGGTTCTGAGTTCAATTCCCAGCAACCACATGGTGGCTCATAACCACCTGTAATGGGGTCTGACACCATCTTCGGTATGTCTGAAAACAACTATAGTATATTTGTATTCATAAAATAAATAATTCTTTAAAAAAGAAAACACATTCCTAATTTGCTGACAAGTCTTACCAAGTTCAACTAAAATTGAATTAATTTAACTCAATGTGTATATCAAATATGTACCAAAGGCAGCATGATTAGATGAAATAATACACTGAAGAACTGATGAAGACCTGTAATTAAACTAGAGAAATTATAAACATCTACAGAAATGGGGGGATCATCTTCCCTATGACCAACTTTCTGACATTTTAGTATATAATATATATGCCCTAGGAATATTGGCTTTTGTCATTAAGCTAAATAAATTGGTGTTTAAAGAACTAGAGTTTAAAAAAATAATTAAGTGATAAGGAATGAACTAATCAATTCTGTTTGACTTGTTTCTTTGCATGAAAGATATTTCTAAGATTTAGATAAAGTAATATCTCCTGGTAGGTATATTTCATGTAGATGATTAAACCCTGTTGTGAGCAACCTCTTGATAATACTCAGTGACATTTTATCTTGTATTGTGACAGTCAAAGCAATATAAATTTCAAACTGCCCTTCAGAGGCCTATTCTTCCAAAAATATTAACACTGTAAAGACTTCACAATGAAGTACAAAAACATTTAATATTCCCATTTCAAAGCTTGGGGAAGAGGGGAAGCTCATAACAGGTTGCAAAGTACAAATCAAATTGTGATCATTTTGAGCACAATTTTTGCCTTTGTTTATGTGTGCATAATGAAAGGAAGAGGGGGCTGCATCAAAGTGACTTATTATAGATAATAAATTAGAAACAGCAGAAATAATTAATGACTTCCCCATGAGAGGAAAATTTATACAAGCTCCTTAGCAGGAAGAGATAACAACTACCCAGCCTCCATTTGTATTAAGTGTTTTTCCATAGCAATAGATGAAGTATCTAACTCTGGTTTGAACAGTTTCTGTCTTTCCCTTTTTAGGTATCTAGTGTTGAGAGACACCTGTTTATCTTTTACAACTGAGTAATTACAATTGGGAATTACATTTAATCCAGTTCACCTCTCAGACTATTCAATAATGAGCTTCAAAATTAGCCTTTAGGAGGTTATAGAGAGCATCCTTCAAAAGAGGATTCAGAGAATCTACTCCGTCACAGAGAATTCAAGGGAGGACATGCCAAGTGTTTTGTTTTTGTTTTGGTGAACTTTGAAAACTATTTCTGCAAGCAAGGATTCTGTGTATTTTGATTTGGTGCCTAAAATTGTACACTGAAGAGTCATCACTTCAGGTCTTACCTTTTTCCTTTTAATTCCCATCTTTCAAATTCACTTAACTATGGAAATTACAGTAATTATTTCCAACCTTTCCATTTATTTGCTACTGTTTGCATAAAGGTTAGCTGAATTATGCTTACAGTGTCCAAATTCTTTCAGCCATGAAACATTTTTACACTTGATAGCCAGAGCCTTTTGTGACTCTCACAATTCTTTCTTTTTTTTCTTTCTTTATTTTCTTTATTTACAATATCTCCTTTCCCAAGTTCCCCTCCAAAAGAAAAGAAAAGAAAAGAAATAAACAAACAAACAAAAATCAAAACCAAAAACTAAAATAATCCCCTGTTCCCATCCTCCTCCCCATGCTCACCATCCCACACCCTCCTGCTTACTGGCCCTGGCATTCCCCTACAATGGGGCATAGAACCTTCACAGGGCCTTCACTCCTTCCATTGATGATAGACTTGGCCATCCTCTGCTATACACATGCTGCTGGAGCCAGGAGTCCCCCCATGTGTACTCTTTGGTTGGAGTTTTAGTCCCTGGGAGCTCTGAGGGTACTAGTTAGTTCATATTGTTGTTCTTCCTAAAGGGCTGCAAACCCTTTAGCTCCTTGGGTCCTTTCTCTAGCTCCTTCATTGTGGACTCTGTACTCTGTCCAATGGATGGCTGTAAGCCTCTACTTCTGCATTAGTCAGGTACTGTCAGAGCCTCTCAGGAGACAGCTATATCAGGCTCCTGTCATCCATCACTTGTTGGCATCCACAATAGTATCTTAATTTGGTGATTGAATATAGGAAGGATTCCCAGGTGGAAGAGTCACTGAATTGTCCTTCTTTTAGTCTCTGCTCCATAGTTAGTCTCTACAACTCCTTCCATGGGTATTTTGTTCCCCCTATTAAGAAGGAACAAAGTATCCACACTTTGGTCTTCCTTCTTCTTGAGTTTCTTATGATTTGTAGTTTGTACGTTGTGTATTCCAAACATCTAGGCTAATATCCACTTATCAGAGAATGCATACTATGTGTGCTTTTTTTCTGATTGGGTTACCTCACTCAGGATGATATTCTCCAGGTCCATCTGTTTCCCCAAAAATTTCATAAATTCATTGTTTTTAATAGCTGAGTAGTACTCCATTGTGTAGATGTACCATATTTTCTGTATCCATTCCTGTTTGAGGGACATCTGGGTTGTTTCCAGTTTCTGGCTATTATAAATAAGGCTGCTATGAACATAGTGGAGCATGTGTCCTTATTACATGTTGAAGCATCTTCTGGGTATATGCCCAGGAGTGGTATAACTGGGACCTCTGGTAGTACTATGTCCAATTTCCAGAGGAACTGCCGAACTGATTTCCAGAGTGGTTGTATCAGCTTGCAATCCCACCAGCAATGAAGGAGTGTTCATCTTTCTCCACAACCTGAGTTTTTTATCCTAGTCATTCTGCCTGGTGTGAGGGGGGATCTCAGGGTTGTTTTGATTTGCATTTCCCTGATGACTAATGATGTTGAACATTTCTTTAGGTGCTTCTCAGCCATTCGGTATCCATAAGTTGAGAATTTTTTGTTTAGCTCTGTAACCCATTTTTAATAGGGTTATTTGGTTCTCTGGAGTCTAACTTCTTTAGTTCTTTATATATATTGGATATTAGCCCTCTATCAGATATAGGGTTGGTAAAGATCTTTACCCAATTTGTTGGTTGCTGTTTTGTCCCATGGACAGTGTCTTTTGCCTTACAGAAGCTTTGCAATTTTATGAAGTCCCATTTGTCGATTCTTGATCTTAGAGCATAAGCTATTGGTGTTATTGAGTGCATTTGTTTCACCTTTATAGTGACAAACATATGCCCATGTGATAACTGGCTTATCTTGTTATTTGCTTTATTGTATTGAAAACTTGAATTGTATATACTGTGAGTTATAACAAGTTGCCTGGTGCCTTCTTATGCCACTTCATATTAGTTCCACTTAGGGAATTGATCATTGGTTTTTATTATATATTTATTATATTATTATAATTACAAAGATGTAAGCATTCATTGGAGGTCTGTGCACATTTACTTAAAATCATGGAGTTATATTCTTTGTTTCACTAACTTTTGGTTCAGTTTGTGTGTTTTGTTTGTGTGTATGTGTGTGTGTGTGTATTTGTGTGTGTGCATGTTCATGTATGCATGTGTATGTATGTGTACATGCATGTGCATTTGCATGTATGTGTGTCTATGTTTGTTTGTGTGTGTGTGTGTGTGTGTGTGTGGTATGCATATAGGTGCAGAGGTTACAAGAAGATGTTGAATGTCCTTTTATATTACTCTCTCCTTTTCTCCTCTGCCTTAGTCCTATGAGAAGAGGTTTCTCCTTAGTAGGCTTAATCTAGGGCACACAGCCCATGAATCCCAGGAGTGACCCAATGTTACCACTCCACTGAAGAACTCTCTGGGACTAAAGAGACATTTGTGGTCATCCTTTACTTTCTATATGAGTCCTAGAATCTAAACTTGGGTCATCTTGCTTGCATAGCAAGTGATCTTACTCACTAATCCATGTCCCTTCTACCAATGTTGAAATTGGCATATTTTAAACATTTATTGTATTGTGGGACAACTGAAAAGACATAGAAATTTTCATACATTTAATACTTTTATCCCTTTACCATTAGCTGGGCCTAGTGATGTCTTAAAGGTAGATTTTTTTTTTTTGACAGTTTAGTTATGTGTATTTGCTGTTTTATTTATTGAATTGGCAAGTTCTCTTATCTTTCTTGAGATGATTAGAAATATTTTTATTAAGAGATGGTATACTTTATTTATGTATGTATGTTATTTTACATATTTTACATATACATTTACATACTTCTACACATAAGAAATTCATATTATAAGTTTAATTTTCTTATTATATACTTGGTGCCAATGAGATTTATCTCTTCTACTTCTAAATTTCAGACTGAAATGGCTAAATTGGCTTTGTTTATAGACTGGTGAATGCATTTATTTATTTCTCTGTATGTGCTCACTCAAGTGTACCTTTACACACAAGTGGGTTCTCTTCTTGCACCATAAGGGTTGTGGGGATCAAAACACAGGTTTGGCAGCAAGAATTTATCCACTGAGCAATCTAGTCGGCCCCAAATTGCTTTTTTTTCCTTGTGAGATGAAACTGCTCAGTTATTTCTTTCTCTCTGTATTAGCAGTCCCATCGGCTGAAAAGGTAGACAATACCAAGATATTAAGAAACAAAAGAGAAACAAAAACTAATAGAAAATGATTAAACTGTGGCCCCTTTCCAGTTCAAGTTCTTATTGTGCTGCTATATGTCAGGCAGGATTCTCCTCTGCACACTAGCTTTCTCACATAATGGAGCCAGAATTGGACCTGGATGAATAATAATGAACATAAGTGTCAGATATTGTAAAAAAAAAAATAAGGGTCAACTCTAGCAATGCCAAACATTTTGAGACAGTCAAATCATCCAAGGACAGCTCATTTAAATATTTAAATTATTTTAAAAACACATTCAGCTGTCATTTTGTGAAGGGGACCAGAGTGACTTCACTACTGCAGTTAGCTTTATCTCTGTTGCCTCCTTTTGATTGCAGAGATAACAGTAATAGCCCCAAATTTGGTCTTCATTCTAACTTCACAAGTTCATTTTCTTAGGAAAGAGAAAAATGTGCCTTAAAAAGTTATGCTAATAGAACTAAGGAAATCTCAGCCATATAAAGATACAAATGTCCCCAAAATAGACTTAGTGAATTATTGTATCATTTCATTTAAGAAAAGGTACACAATTAGAAAGAATAGTTATAAAAAATTGCTTTCTACTTTATGTCCTGTCATAGTTTGAGAACACTTTGTAGGTCACCTACCTCATTAACCTTGACAATATTTTTATGGTTTTGGCTGTATTGACTGTTTCCTAGAGGGACAGAATCAGCAGTGACTATTTATTATAAAAGGAGGGGGCCACAAGCTTGGATTATGTGATTGATAGTAGTTCAAGCCCAGCAGGCTGAACACTGGAGTGGCTGAATACACAGTGCTCCCTCGACAAGCTACATGGGTCAACAGCCCCAATCAGACACTGGGGGCCTGAATGAATTCTTAATGAGTTGATGCTCTTCAGCCACACCATACCCCAAAGAAGCTGAAGTGTAATGTTACTAAACAACAGCAACACCAACTGCAACCACAGAGAGACATCTAACAAGAGCTAGGCAGCAAGTGGCTTGGCTCTTCTCTGTCACCTCTATATTTGTGACATTAGAAAATGTTACCTGTGGTGCTGAAGAATCCTTCCTGGAAATATCCTCTCAGACTCATCTCAAGGCATGTCTCTTAACTGACTGAAGGTCCAATTACATTGACTACTGAGGGTATCCGTAACAAAGCCTAAGAAAGTGTGTGACATAGCTAAGGTTACTCTGTAACGCAAACAACAGTTTGAACTGTCTTCCAGCTCTTGTATTCTTTCCATTGCCACATTTAAAGTGCTCTCTAAGCCTTAGAAAGGGGGAGAGCACACACAAACTACAAACCACAAGAAACTCAAGAAGAAGAGGAAGACCGAAGTGTGGATGCTCCCTTCCTTCTTCAAAGGGGGAACAAAATATCCATGGAAGGAGTTGCAGAGACAAACTATGGAGCAGAGACTGAAGGAAAGACAATCCAGAAACTGCTCCACCTGAGAATCCTTTCCATATTGAATCATCAAACCCAGACACTATTGTGGATGCTAGCAAATGCTGGCTGACAGGAGCCTGATATAGCTGTCTCCTGAGAGGCTCTGACAGTATCCAACTAATACAGAAGTAGAGACTCAGAGTCATCCATTGGACAGAGTACAGGGTCCCTAATGAAAGAGCTAGAGAAAGGATCCAAGGAGCTAAAGGGTTTGCAGCCCCTTAAGACAAACAACAATATGAACTAACTAGTACCCTCAGAGCTCCCAGGGACTAAACCATCAACCAAAGACCACACATGGTAGGACTAATGGCTCCAGCACCATATGTATAACAGAGGATGGCCAAGTCAGTCATCAATGAGAGGAGAGGTCCTTGGTTCTGTGAAGGTTCTATTCCCCAGGGTAGGGGAATGCCAGGGACAGTAAGCAGGAGAGGGTGATGAGCAGGAAGAGGGGAGGGAACAGAGTTTTTTTTTTCTTTTTTTTTTTTCAGAGGGGAAACTGGGAAAGGAGATATCATATGACATGTAAATTAAGAAAATATCTAATAAAAAGGAAAGAAAGGAAGGAAAGAAGGAAGGAAGGAAGGAAGAAAGGAAGGAAGGAAGGAAGGAAGGAAGGAAGAAAGAGGGAGAGAGAGAGGGTGGGAGTTTACACAACTTGCTTAGGGCTGAACCCTCACCCATAACCAATTCTCAGCATCTTGGGCAGTCATAACTCTCTCTATCATTGGGTGTTGATTCTCTGCTTAGGTTTGATCATTGTATTTATTTCAACTGTTTATTGACTAAAATTAAACATCACTATTCTTTGTTACTTTATTCAGAGAACTCTAAGTTAACCTTAGAAAAAAGCCCGTTGGTAAGTATATTATATGTGAGAAGTGTTTTACTCTATTTCTCGTTGTTACAATTCCAAGAAAAAGATGTTATTGCTGAGTTTGCACATGAGAGAAAGTTCTATTTTGTGTGTTTACTAGACCTTCTGTCTTGGATCTATATACATTTACAGCTTCTTTCAGGAACTCTGTTTCCTTTTCCAAGAAAGTGGTTCTTAAAGATTTAATATGGGCATGTGGTCATTCTTTGTCCCTAGATTGCAAAGCAGTCATTTGTTTTGTTTGAGGATTTTGATACTAGGAATTGGACCAACAGCCTAAGGGGATGTAGGTGCTGGGCATGTGCTATACCACTGAGCTCCACCAGCCTCCTCGTACTGAGGTGATGAGTTTGAATCATATCGCTCAGCGTTTGCATTCCAGAAATATATATCCATGCTACCTTTCTCTAACTTTTGTCATCCAATTTATTTTGTTTTCCCTTGAGATTGTTTGTTGTACACCCATGTGATAGAGGAGTTCTCTATGTATTATGACACATTTAAATTTCTAATGGATATAGAATTTGCAATGATAATCTATGCTCAGAAAAGATCCAATTCACCATTTTTACATATAGCTGTCTATTGAAAATTTATCTTTCTGTCACTGATCTCAGGGCATCTTTATCACATAGAAACTTAGCATATATAATTGGATCTCACTTCATATGTCTCTTCCCTCAGTTTCCATGTGCCTCTTTGGTGATTATTTCCTGATACTAATAACATAAGTAGAGTTGTGCTAGAATCTCCACTTCCCACTTCCTTGTTCTGCAGATTGCCCTGACTAGCTTCTCTTGTTTATTCTTCTAAAATAATTTTAGGCTTGACTCAACTATCTCTAGAGGAAAAAAACAGCCAGTGGTATTTTCAATTGATGTAGAGCTAAATTTATAAATGGTAGAATTGCTAATGATAAACTGTTTTAAAAGGGAAAAGTGACAATTCTTTCAAAAATAAGTATAGTATAGACTTCTTAAAACTATTGAATTAAAATATTATTTACATAATTATTTATCCATTCTTTCAGTATGCCACACATGCATGCGTTGTACTCTGTCAATTCCCTCTCCACTTTATCTCAGTCTGCCTTGCTGTACATCCTCTTCCCAACTTCATGTCTTCTTTTCATTGCCCACTGGTACCAAATCAGTGATGTCTCCTTTGTATTAATGCAGGGCCTTCCACTCTGCCATGGGCATTCTAAAAGAGGACACTTCACTATAGGAAGCTGACTCTCTCTACCCCAGTAGCCCTCAATTTCCAAAGTTCCATAACTGAGGGTCAGATGTTTAGTCCCTCTTCAATTTATGGTAGATTATTTAATGAAAATTTTAATTATATGCCTCCCAGTATGTCTGTATGTGAGTATGTACACATAAGTGTAGGTGCCTGTAGAGGTCAAAAGAGTATGTTAGTTCTAATGGAGCTGTAGTTACAAATGGTTATAAACCACTTTATCTAGGAGACACAGTTTTCTGCAAGAATAGTAACTGATGTAAAACTTTCAGCCACACCTCTGATCCCAATGCTGAATTTTGTCTGGCATAATCTTATGTAGGCACAAAATCTTGTGTTTGCTCTAAGTTCATGAATGTTACATCCCTGTCATATCCTGAAGATACTTGTATAGGCAAATGATCTAGTATTTCCTCTGTGTTTGTGAATGGGATGTCCCTTTAATATCATGAAGACACTTTTGCACAGGAAATCCTGCCATATCTCTAGCTCCCTTTGCCAAGAGATCCAAGTGAACATCACCACAAAATGCTGTGCTTTAGAGTATATGTTTCACTTCTGTGGTATTGTCACTAAAATTGTGTGAGTCTCATACAACGCAAGGAACAAACCAAAATGATGATCATTTTACAATGCCTGTCAAGGTCCTGAGCACTCAAAGGGACAAAAAACAATTTCACGGTGAAGGGAAGTAACTGAAATTGACAATTAAATGCAAAACATGATCTAGATTGGAGTGGACTGTACATCAGAAAACCGAAATTGAGTTGTGTAATTGGTGAAATTAGTGTCTGTAGTCTAGATAACTACATCACATCAATGTTAATCCCCACTTTCTTTTTGTTATATTGAGTTTATGTCAGATGTTAGCATTTGTGAAATTCAAGCAATGGCCAAGTAGGAAATCCTTGAATACACACACAGGCACCCCCCCCCACCCCCCAGATAAAAGGAAGAAGTTATCTGAAGATCTGGGATGGAAAAATCTATCACCTAAATTCTCTAATTTTTCATACCAATGTTCTGTTTTATTTTATTTTTAAACAAAATTACATGTAGCCCAGGCTAGCTTCCCCCACCAAAGTTAGGTTTCTGGTTTGCCATAGCAACTGGATGACAAGGATTTTATCTTCCCATTTTCTACATTTAAAAGGCCCATATTTAAAATAAATTAAAAATCTTCGTGTGAGGTTGTTTTTGCTTGTTGCCCAGGCAGCCTAGCCAAAACACTGACTTTCAGCTTTAGTGGGAGACTCAAAACTTAAGAAGAGTGATAAAGTAAGGAGTCTAATATCCTCTGATAGCCCCCAATGACTGTGTATGTGTGTGTGTGTGTGTAGGTATATGTATGCATCACATATATTTATATACACATACATATGTATATCTATATACATAAAGTAGGTGGTCAAGTATTAGCAGACTTGGGGTTCACTAAGGATAAATAGTTCAATTCTGATCACAGATTAAGATTTTAGGATTTTAAAAGTTATTAGGAAGCTCTTAGTGTATATTCTACCTGGCTTGTTACACAGTCTCTTCTGGGTATTTCAAATACAAGATAGGCTAAGTTTTCTATAGTAAAAAGGGTGTCTAACACTTCAGGGACTTGAAATTACTGACACCAAGTTCTTATGCAATGGGAGCCAAAAAAATTTAAGATTTGATTTTTTAATATTGTCTATGTCCACTCTTGTTCTACATAAAACATCATGCTGGAAAAAAGTAACTGCCTATAGCCTGAAGTTCTGGGCCTTATGACTATGATAAATATCGATTTAGGACAGAAGCCTGGGGCCCACATAAATTTATCTATGTACAATTCATGACTTTTGCTTCATTCTCCAGTAAATCAAATTACTTCTACATATAGAGGCAAAGACAAACTGAGAATAGCATTTTCCCTATTTGAGTAAAATTTTCAATTATTATGTATTTTCTGTCATTCTCCATTAATGTATGGGAATATTGGGCAAAAGCCTGACTACATGGCTAAAGGCTCAGGTAACACTGACTATCATTCTTCTCTCCTCAAACAGAAGTAAAGCCATTTTTACCTAGGTCATGCTGTGTCAGCTCACCATGATGAGACTGTAATCCACTGTTACTTCAAGCAGGCTGCAAGGTGACAGCTGCAAAGGCAAAACTTTCTTTATGCTATTTGTTCAGATTCTATGAAAGTTTTGCCTCAGATAGTTTAATGAGATGAGCTGTCTGTTCATGTTACAGCATCAACAATGACTATTATTTTCTTTAAAGTTTTGACAGAATATTCTAGCAAAACCTCCCATTCTGAGGATAGACCATAAATAGTATATGATGTCTGCAAATATGAATGTTTGAAAGTATTTATCAGATTTATTTCACACAAGTTTTCTAAATTGGGAAGAGTTATAAAGTAACTACAGCTACATTAAATCAGATTTGAAATTTATGTTAAATTCTTATGTATTTCTATGCATGACTGCTTGGGCATCATTAACACGGACATATTAACTTTCTGGGACCATCTGAAATCTCTATAACATTCTTCGATTACTAAAGCTATTAATTTTCTTTCTCTTCCCAACTAGTTCATCTTTGACTTTCTAGGCTTTAGTTTTTGCCTGGGTTTGTTTGTTCATTGTTTTTAAAATAATTCAGTGAGTTGCATTAGGTTACTACTGGGGAGAGCTGATTTATAGGAGCATTGGTACTAACACATGCTTAGAACACTGAAGAAAATGTCTCTCTTTAGTACAACTGTCAACTACCTAGAGATTCTCAAAGAGAGGGTTGTCTTAGTTTGAGTTTTATTGTTGTGAAGAGACAAGAGCACCAAGATAACTCTGATAAATAAAAAAATTAATTGGGGCTGGCTTACAGTTTCAGAGGTTCAGGCCACTATCATCATGATGGGAAGCATGGCAGCTCCCATGCAGAAATAGTGCTAAAATATCTGAGAGTTTTACATCTTAATCCATCGGCAGACAGGAGGAGACTGTCTTCTGTAGAAAGTGGGGAGGAGGGTGTGGCCTGCACACTGGCCAGACATCAACATACATATGAAACCTCAAATCCATACCTCCGTAGTTACAGACTTCCACTAATAAGGATAAACCTCCTCCAATAAGCCCAGATCTCCTAATAATGCCACTCCCAACCATATTCAAACCACCACAGTGACATAGCATCATGAGCTCTTTTGAACTCCAGAACATGTTAAAACTCTCAGTTTTTCAAAGGTTTAAAACTTAACATTATCAACTCTCAGCCCTGGGAATATTTGGAAAGAATATCATTTTATTTTATGACTACTCATCTCTTTAAACAATAATTTGCATTTTTCTATTACAATGTAATAATTTGCGAGTAATTTGTGTTTATTTAAATAATTCCTCTGATGTCTTTACATTTTTGGACTTTCCTCCTCCTATGTTCTTACATTAAATGTATAATCAAATGCAATGAGGTCTTACCTTGGTGAATGCCAAGCCAGAATAAGTACAGCCAAGAAAAAAAAAAAAAAAAAGGAGAGAAAGATTTATTACTGCAGCAGGTAAGAAAATCTGCAGAGTTACCAGCAAAGGACACCCTTCTGGAACGAAGGTGCTCTGGAGTCTGATTTAGGAGCTTGTGCACATGTACCCAGAAGATAGCACGTTAGGACCAGGCATTCCCATGAGAAAGCCCAGTTAAAGGTCATAGTGCAAGATTCTAAGTTTGCAGATACATTTAGAGACATGCTTAGGTCAAGGTCATGGATGACATATTCTCAGAGTTGAAAATGGCAGAAACAAACTTGAGCATGCTCAGCTTTTACCTTACATTTTCACTGAAAGATAAAAGAAAGGAAGACAGGGAGGGAGGGAGGGAGCAGAGAGATGAAGGGAGCGGAAGAACACAAAGAAGAGAGGAAGGAAGGACCCTTACAAGGTTCAGTGATTGAACAGTGTACAATTAAAGCTATCTGTCTTGCTCAGCAGCTAACAAGTACATTTCTAATCTTGTAGGTGATTGGCAGACCAATTTCAATGAGCTCTTAAGGAATTTTAAGGGAATATTTATTTGTGTACTATTGCAGTCTTTAGGGCAGTTTTGTATGCCATGCTTCTACACAGGACTATTTCCATTCTTTTGACCTAAACATCACATAGATAAAGATTCAAGACAACTGAATATACTTGAAGAGATGTGACTTGTGAAACTACGTGACTCAATCAGCTATCAGAGAAAGAGGCAGTCTCAATCTCTAGGAGAGTCATTAAATAAGGCTTTCCATCCTGGGCCCAAGTAAGGATTTCGGGAAAGCCACAAGGCTGATAGAACATGAAGACTGTACCTCTCTGGCACTCTGTGGAATAACAGCTTATGAGAAATAATGGGACAGGAAATTTTTGTAAACAGGAATTTAATAACTATTATGTTATACCAAGTCAGCACTCAGCCATTTTTGCCTTTTCTCTATGCTGTTTCCCTCTTATTGTTATATTGAATTTATGTAACAGAGTGATGACCTTGTTAATAACAAAGTCTAAAGCTTGACTAAGATGAGCTGAATTTTGAATGATTTCCAATAATGTTTATGTTTGATTAATACCTTTACAATATAATAAGCAACTTGCTTTCAAAATTGTGTTTCCAGGTCACAGGATTCTAGAAATGGTCCAGAGTCACTTCATTCACAAGAAGTTTTAAACAAACTCCCTTCAGTAAGATAGCTTCTAATTCCCTAGAGTTCAAACTATAAGGTCAGGAGAAGGAAATAAGCAACTAAAAGTACAGGTTTAATCCAAGAAGAGAAACAATAAAACAACAAAAACAACTTTGGCAAAAAGGATTTATAGTTTTGAGAAACTAGAGAGTAAATTGTCTCCTTATAGACTAGATATTGTTTTTTTTTTTTTTTTGCCCAAGATTGCAAAATATCAGGGGTAATCAGGGTTATGGTGAAATGTAAGAATGTCGGGTGATAGTTAACATCCCTAATGACCACAATCCTTTATTGGAAACAGGGAGGGGCTAGCAGGAATTTGGACAAGTTGCAACAGTTCTAGAATAGAAAATGACTGTGGTTTCTGGAATTATCAATATTTAAACAAAATGGAGGAGTGTTATGAAATGGAGAAGCATTAAAGGATGCAGGGAGCTTGGTATAATGTGGAAACTTAATGAAGTAGTTGCAGCTCTGGCTAACACATGCAGTGCAGTAAAATAATCTACAATGAATTGTCATCAGCCTTGCTCCAGTCTGTAACACTTCTGCCTTTTTCTATATTCCAGGCCACATTGGGTCACAGTTAATACCCCCTCCCCAGACATTGTTTGCTGATGAGTGGCTACATACAGTATACAATTTTTAGGCTATATTTGGGGACATGGGATGAGGACAGAGGCAACAACACTCTCCCTATTGCCCCAGTTTATCTGGAGCATGGATAGGGCAGGTGCAGGCGAAGATTCACAAGAGCCACATCATGAAACTGCCTTCTTCATAATCTCTAATTCAAGTAATCAAGGCAGGTATTTCAAAATGCACTAGACTGAATGGGACTCTGTCTCAACTCCTCTCCAGAATTAGCAGCAAGTACTCTAACTGGGAGTATTTCCTTCTGAGCTCTTGCCTGCTTCTTTAATTCAGGCCCACCCAAGATGAGCAAATGTGATTAAATGATTGCCTCAGATGCTCACTGGGCAAACAATATTTGAAAGGAAAAATCAGCCATTGTTTTTAAGAACAGAAAGCAATGACTGCATTATTCGAGAAAGCTTCCACAGGAAGCAAATTATTCCATGTGTTAATAGATAGTCAGTAATGACCTTAATCATAGCATTAGCCTGTACTTCTGTATATGAACTGAAATATCCTCTAGCTTTTTCTCTTTTCCCTTTCCTTTTTCTTTCTACTTTTCCTTCTTTCTTGATTTCTTTTGTTCTTTTTTTTCATTTGTTTATTATTTTGTAAAATCACATGGAAAAACTTCTACATTTGAAGTTCTGATTTGATGTCAGTGGTTAAATTTTTTTCACCCTGAAAATGATTACAGCAATCTTCAGTGTTCATGAGTGTAAATTTCACTTATTTGTGGCTCAGTAACTCTGGTTTCAGTCTCCTACCCAAAGCTACAAAATCACTTTGAAGATTGCCATCTAAGTAAATTAAGCCATCAAGTCAACACACTGGTAATGTCATACCCAAGAGGGCACTTCAATGCTTATAGCTGCTACTTTGAGCTCTAACAAGAATTTCCCAAAGCTGAAAGCATTCCGAAGCTCAGAGAATTCATGCAACATAAACCTTTACTTCAAAAATAAACTTTGTATTTTGAAAACAAACCATTTATTGTTTGTGTAAAAGGTTCTTGAGTTTTGTTAGGAAACAATTTAACAACTTCAGTTTCTAAACATACTATGGGACAGTGGTTCCAAATGTGACCTTGGCTTTAAAACAACACAACCAATCTTGTCCCTTGCTCTTTAATATTAGATTGCTTAGCTGGTTGCACAAAGTACTCATCAGCCACAACACAAAAGCTTTAAATCTTTTTTTCCATTTTTTATAGGTGCAGAAGTAGAGCAAAGATTATAGGACACTGGCATAAACACATGGATGTTAGTTGTAGTTGCGTTAAAATAAACTTGTAAAGTCACATTTTAAAGCCAACTTGTAACATACAAGATTTTTTTTATTTCAAAACAAAAGGATTCATGGCATACTACCTCAAAATATTTTTATAGGATATAAGGACATATCTTACTACAGCATAAGATAGAAGCAGGTTGGACAATAACAACTGGTAGCCAAGGCTGCTGACATCTCCATTTAGGTGAATTCTTTATATACATTTTCCTGGCATGTAATTCATGTTCTTTTAAATAATATAGTCCGGATTAATCAGTAGATATTTCTAAAAGGTTGCTCTGGGCTTCTTTGCAAGTCATTTGCCATGCAAATGAGGACCATGCAAATCAACAGTATGCATACCATGCCCATGCATATGAGGGCAGTCTTGTCGATCAAAGTCCAATATTAGTCAAAGCATCTATACACACAGCCAGGCTACATAGCTTAGTTGGGACACACTTATGAAACTTTCCCAGTGAGGACAAATTTCATTATTCAAATGTGCACAGCAAGCTTACTTTCCTCACCACACTTATTCTGGATACCTTGCCCTAAATGGACATTTCTTCACACCCTTCTTTCTTTGATTCAGGTGCCTTTCACCTCAATGGACTGCCTCCACATAAACATGGATTCCCTACATTATTAAACTTTTGTTCACTTTCCACTTGTAGGTGTAGAACTATACACTGACAAAACAAAAACAAAAACAAAAACAAAGACCACCTTTTCCTCCACTAGTTGGTTTGGGTCCTGGTGTTTTATCACAACCTTAGAAACTTTAAGGCATACCTACTGTCTCAACCAAAATAGTATTAGCCCCTGACTATCATACTTAAAAAGGAGTTACTGACCATCAGTCATGTTATTCCTATCAAAGAACTAATTAATGCAAATTGAGCTAAAGAGTATCACCACACAAGCAGGATCCATATTCTTCATCAACCAGGGTCTTATTTGCTTAGACAATTCCATTTGTACTAGAGTAAGCCAACACACCTATCTGTGGCTAGGAAGCGGCTAGCTGCAAAAGGCCCTTTTTTTTTTTCCTCTTCCTGTTTCAACTCAGGCAACAGAGGAAAGAAGATGGACAAGAAAGACATTCAGTCCATCAAGTGACACTATCAACCCTAGGAAATGTTATTGATTTATTTATTTTACCTTATATCTGCCTGGTAGATAATTTTTTTTTCCCTACAGCTTCAACACATGCATATTTTTAATACGGGACAAATCTTCAGATATCTGTGACCTTCGATGATATTTAGCACTTAGAGTTTAAATAACAGTGTCAAGTGTTGCTGTCCATATTCCTACAATTTACATTATTCTGATGATCAACATGTTTAAAGTTTTGCAGGGCCTCTGAAAAAGTTGTTTCCTTTTCATCCTGTCTCTGATAGAAGATTTCTGGGAATTCTTTTCAATACTTTCTAGAAAATACTCAATGGTATTTTGAAAGCAAGAGTATAAAATCAATATACAAGTCATTGAAATTGAATCACAGAAATAGTAATAATCATAACAATACTAATGTATTTTACTTGAAATACAGTGCTGAGCTACATGCGCTGCTATTAGCTCACATTCTTCACTAAGTGAGGCATTTGTAGGGGGTTGTTCTTGTTGTGTTGTGTTTGTTTGTTTGTTTGTTTGTTTGTTTTTTGGAGGGTTAAGCTGGGAAAGGAGAAATTTACATGTAAATAAAGAAAGTATCTAATAAAAAAATTCTGTAATCTAAAGATGTAGATTAGAATACATGCAAAAGGGTTCAATTATACGATGTGTTTTCGTATGTATATTTGTCTGGAATACATGAGTATCTGTGACTCTTCACTTGTGTATGTGTGTTGAAGGTTTTTCCCTGTCCAATCACATTAGGGCAATGGGAGGCCTGTGATTAATAGGGAAAAGGGAGGCAGAGCTAAGAGTCGCAGAGAGAGATAGAGAGCGTGTCAGAAGGGAGGAGAACCAAAATGGCTGTGGACGTGTATCCATGTGGCGTTTTCCAGCCAAAAATAGCTATGATTTAACAAGATTAGACATATTGGGATAAAGCTTTTATCATTATCAATTGGCTCTGAAATTATTGCATTGGCGTCTTGTAAATTGTAATGTTATTGACACATAAATCTGATTGGTTAATTAAGCATTAAGAATAATGATTCTACTGGGGTATTGGGTACTGTGATGTGTTGGCTGACCGTGGGGTGCATGGTAGTGAGAGGAACTCGAGGCCCCTACCAGAGAGATGGCGCGGCTGGAGCCCTGTTGTGCAGCACGGCCAGAGAGTTGGTAGGCTGGCAGGAGTACCGAAGAGAGGTCCGGCACTGTGGAGAGTTGACAGTTTCCTTTTTTAATATTTCCCACAACAAATGTGTGAACATACATGCAGCCAGGTGTGGAGACTGGATGTTGATGTCTTCCCCCATACTCTCTGTTTTGTTTCCTGAAGCTGGTTCTTTAATTGAACCCAGAGATTACTGATCGAGGAAGACATTTTGTGTAAGAGATCTGTTTCTGTCTCTAAAACAAGGGGGCAGTAGGCAGGTCACCATGACCGGCAGCTTCATATGGGAATGTTGGAGATGCAAACCCTGCCTCCTTGTTTTTGTAGAAAATGTTTCATCCAATGAGCCATCACCTCAGTCCTAAAAGTAGTTTTTGTTTGTTTGTTTGTTTGTTTTTTGGTTTTCAAGACAGGGTTTCGCTGTATAGCTCTGGCTGTCCTGGAACTCACTCTGGAGATCAGAAATCTGCCTGCCTCTGCCTCCCAAGTGCTGGGATTAAAGGCGTGCACCACCACTGCCCGGCCTAAAAGTAGTTTTTAATGCAGAATTCAATGTGATCATTTCCTACAGTTGGAGATTAGAGTGAAGTAGATGGAATGTTTTTCTAATTGGATATTTTTTCCCATGTGGCCTGAGCTCTAACATTGAGAAAATTGTGTTGCCCAAGTGAAAACTGAGGGACGTTCTCAATCCAGAGTCTTGCAGGAGGCCAGCCAGGAGGAATTCATCTCCACTAAATAAAGGCTACAGACAGGTTAGAAGCATATGTAAGGGATCTCTGATTAGTCGTGTCTGGCAATTGATCATAACGAGAGAAGATGGAGACCTTTCTACGGAATAGTCTTCTCTCTTAAAACAAAGTACACACTAGAGTTAGACACATGGAGATGCTGGGAAGAGAGGGTAGCAATTTCCTTCACTCATTTCAAAAGCAGTGGGTTGTAGGACTTCGGGAGAGACATTCTCGAGCTATATAAATTTAAATGTAAGTTACAGAGTAAAGATTTCACTTACAAGTAGATAGGAAAAGTTATAAAAAGAAGTGATTAGGCCCCAGAGTCAGAAAGAAAAACGTGTGGTGTGGAACCAGAATTAAGGATTATTTAAGGTGCTAAATAAAATAATTGAAAACCACTTTCTATTGCTAGGAGAATAAGGAAAATGAACTGAATCTTTATTGTAGCACATTAAATAGCAATTTAAATCAATGTAGCAACACAAAATGAAGTTCATGTTTATTTGGTTAGTTTTTTGTGGGCTTTTTGTCTTGTTTTTGTATTTTTTGTTGTGTTGATTTTGTTTGGTTTGATTTTCTTTTTTCTTTTGTTTCTGCTGAAGAAAGAGAGAATGAAACTGAGTGCATGATCAGTGAACAGATCTTGAAGGAGTTGGGAGAGGTAAAGGTAGATGATGAAAATATATAATATGGGAAATTAATTAAAAAGTAAAACAATGCACCAGGTTTATCTCTACATCAAGAGTAATCTAAAAGTGAAACTTTTGTAGTTCAGGCCCAAATTCTTAAGGTCACTGATGAGAGTTCTCACATGCCAATCTCAAATTTTTGTCAAAGCCTGTTGGCTCCCAGTTAGAATGTCCACAGTCAGATCATTAGTTATCAGTCAGCTGTCACTGACAGAAACAGGAGACAAAAATGAGTCAGCTAGGCTAGAAGTTCTGACAATGTCCTTGCTAGAGGGCAGGATGCCAAAGAACAGTTCTGTTTTTTTGGATCTTAGTTATATTTTAGTCTTGGCTGGAAGCTCTACGTGAGGACCAGCTTATCCTCTTACCAATACCTCATATGGTTTTGCTTTAAGTCCAAGAAAAAACCTCTACACTAGCACCTTCACTTCACCCTATTTCCTGGGTATGCATTGTGATTCAGGACCTCTACATTTTCTCTCTCTTTCTTTTAAATACACACCTATGAATCTACAAAAATAGATTAACCTAACCTAACCTCACATTCTCTTGTCTGTGAATGTCCTTCTTTGAAATTTTAAGACAAAAATTCATAATCTAGCTATCTGGATCAGTTTCAGTGGCCCTTAAGTTTTCCTGAAAAAAAAAAAAACAGCAACAGCAGCAGCAAAAACAACAACAGTGACAACAAATGAAGAGAAACAAACAAAAGGCTTCATAAAACTGCAAGACACTCAATCTAATAGAAGACAATCTAACAGAAGACATTCAATCTAATGAAGAGAAAGTGGGAAATAGCTTTGAACACATTGCACTGGGGAAAGTTTTCTGAACAGAACACCAATGGCACAAGCTCTAAGGTCAACAATTGACAAATAGGACCTCATGAAACTGAAAAGCTTCTATAAGGCAAAGGGCACTGTCAATAAGACAAAACAGGAATCTGCAGATTGGGAGGAGATCTTCAATAACCCTACATCTGATAGAGAGTTAATATCTAAAATACACAAAGAACTCAAGATGTTAGACTCAGAAAATCAAATAATCCAATTAAAAACAGGGTACAGAGCTAAACAGTGAATTCACAACTGAGGAATATTGAATGCCCAAGAAATGTTCACCTTCCTTAGTCATCAGTAAAAGACAAATCAAAATGACTCTGAGATTCCACCTTATACAAACCAGAATGGCTTAAATCAAACTCAGGGAATAGCTTATGCTGGCAAGGATGCAGAGAAAGAGGAACACTCCTCCATGGCTGGTAGGATTGCAAACTGGTACAACCACTCTGGAAATCAATCTGACAGTTCTTAGAGAATTGGAAATAGTTCTACCGGAAGACTCAGCTATAACAACTTCTGGGCTTATATCCAAAAGATACTCCACTATACTACAAGGACACATGCTCCATTATGTTCATAGCAGCATAAGTTGTAATAGCCAGAAACTGGAAACAGCCCAGATGTCCCTCAACTGGACAATGTTTGAAATAAAAAATGGGACTTATTAGAACCAAGTTTAAATCCTGGCTATATTCCTGCCTGTCTGTCAACTTGATCATGTGTTCAGTTAAGTGTGTTCCTTGGTAGAATTGTAGTCATGAAGATACAACATAAGATTCAGCTGAGAACCAAAAACACCCAGGAATTTTTACAATGAGCCAACATGGCTGAGTGGTTTTGTCAGGTGACCATGATCTATGTCCTATGCTGCAGTGAAAAATTAGGTTTTCTATACAGATATGCAACAGCAACCATGGCTTTCTGCTGTGTTGGGGTTTATCCTTGACTTGAACTAAAAATCCCTGTGTTTGAGTCACTACTTTGTCATAATTGTCATTCAATTTACAGCCACTATTAACCTGTTTTCTCATTTGTTACAGGAAATATTTACCTTGAGTCTTTTAAAAGTTTTATTCTTTATTGTGAGTGCTTTGTGTATGTGCACATTTACATGCATGTATGTGTGTGTATGATTGTGTGTGATTGTGTATGTGTGATTGTGTGTGTGATTGTGTGTGTGTGTGTGTGTGTGTGTATACAATGGTCTGAATGTAGAGGTCAGGTGACAACTTTTGTGAATTACTTCTTCCATGCCACTATGGTTTTTGATGGCTGAAATTAAAATTTCAGTCTTGTGCATAGAAAATGCTTTTTACCCATGGCCATATTGCTACCCAGCCAGCATTCAGTGATCAGTATTCCTGGAAGACAAACAACAAAATACTAAAACACCCAAAATTACCCTGAAAAATATGACAAGAATTATGGAAAAAAAAAACCTAACCCCTACGAAATCATCCTCGGTATTGAAAGGGAGGAGGAGGAGGAGGAGGAGGAGGAGGAGGAGGAGGAGGAGGAGGAGGAGGAGACGAGGAGGAAGACGAAAGGAGGAAGAAGAAAGGAGTAAGAAGAAGAGGAAGAGGAGGAGGAAGACTATTTCTTCAGAATTTGATTTCTCATTTTCTAAGAAAAGCCAACAGAGTTTATGTTTCCCTTCTATACCAAAAGCACCATATTTGTTGTTTTGGATATTGGGTTGTTTGGTGTTTGTTTCAATAGCTATGAAAAAAATTGCATTTTTTGTATACATAGAAACACCAGCAAGAACCACTGAAAAGAGTCTAGAATGTTCTCCAAGCACTGAATAGAAATGCTCCGAGTTACTGAAAGTCACTCCATAGTCTTATAAGAGGAGATGTGGGGAGCAAGTCTGCAAGCTAGAGTATGAAACCAGTTCTGCAGGAAGAAAAGAATCATCAAGAGAGCAAATCTCTGCATGACCCCTGGCAGACTTTAAATATTAAGCCCAGCATGCTAGAAGGTCACTGAAGCAGGGTATTCTATCCCATTCCAAAGTAGTATAAAAGCATCAGAGGAACCCTCTTTAAAAATGTTACATATATAGTGTGTGTATTATATATAAATATATGTAAAATATATATTAAGATATGTATATAAACACATATATAAACAAACAAATACATATACAAACACATGGTACATATATATATTATTGTATATTTATTATAATATATGATACATTACAATATGATATAATGTTATGTGCATTATGTATTATATCACATACTATTTTAATATTAAATATTTAATACTTATATATATTTATTATTATATATGTATACTGTATCTTATATAACATATTGTATATTATATTTTTGTTTTATGTATGTGAATATCTAATATATATAATTTTTAATTAATTCTTTGTGAATTTCATACAATATACCTGTCTGAATATGGTGAAAGAGTGATGCATGGTAAACAATGCCTTGGGGGACTCTGAGAGAAGTTCCAGGAAAAACAACAAAGGACTCTTAACCTCAAGTGCATTTTGGTCCCTGGATTGTTATTAGATGTGATTTAATGACTTCTACAACAAATATTGTCACTCAAATTATAACATTTATTTATTTATTTATTTATTTATTTACTTACTTATTTATTTTGGATGTCAGAACAAAGCTATAGAAGCCCATCAGGTGAAAGGATATGCTGAGTGCAGTCTCCAGTGTTTCCTGAATCAGGACATGGCTTTTGCCTTACTTTTACGCTTTCCCAAATATAATCTATACTACAAGCTACATACTGTGTTTACATTGATTTTTCATGAGAAAACTTCTGGGAAAGACTGCTCTGACAATATTTAGTATGAGCTTACATGTTTTTCTGATCATGTTTTTCTAAACTCAAACAACATTCCTTGAATCATTGCTTTTTTTTTTTTCCTGTATAAAAGTATACTTAAACTGAAGTAACATTAACTGGGCAGTAGTGGCACACACCTTTAATCCCAGCACTTGGGAGGCAGAAGCAGACGGATTTCTGAGTTCGAGGCCAACCTGGTCTACACATGTTAGTTCCAGGACAGCCAGGGCTACACAGAGAAACCATGTCTTGAAAAATCAAAACAAAACAACAACAACAATAAAAAAAAAAACAAAACAAAAACCCAAACAAACTGAAGTAACATTGTCTACTACATTAGATTGTAGTGTTCTCCATTCTTTCAGGCTCTGAGATCCCATGTCTCACAAAAAAATTTGCATAGGTCTGCAAAAATAACTTGATCAGATTTAGATCCCCACTCCTCCAGATGCCCCAAGATTCCCACTTTCCCCATCCTCCTACTTTGTGTTTCCCTTCATTTTCATAATAGACTATCTGGCAACAGATGTCCTGGACCTCTAGCTCTTAACAATCTTTCAACTACTACTTCGGAAAATTCCTGTGAGCCTTGCATGTGGGAGTTGTATTGTATATGTCACAGGCAGAAAAATAAAATTGGATCCATGTTTTTGTTCTCATCAATGGTACAGGAAATTTCCCAAGGCACATATTATGATTATATGTTCTTTGTAGATGAGGAAACTGAGGCCAGAAATTTAATTATTAAGTTGAAGTAGAATAAGGTAGAAAAGATCAATTAATAGATAGTGATATGTTGATTTATTTAATGGGTTACTTAAAGCACTGCTTCTACTTCTCATTTACAAGCTTGACTTCACTTGCTTCCTACAACAGTGACCTGAAGAAATAGCTGAAACATCAGATGATTACCCTTAACAACCTGACCACAAAAGCTTACTCTTGTCCACTATATTTTGTGCCCAAAAAAAACTAAACAAAAACAAAATAAAACAACAACAAAAACAGACAACAACAAAAAAGTGAACTACTACATACTATTCTGTAAAAAAATTCTAGCTTGGGTCACATCACCTTGTGTGGTTTTTTTGTTTTGTTTTGTCTTGTTTTGATTTTTATTAGATGTTTTCTTTATTTACAATATCTCCTTTCCCAGGTTCTCCTCCAAAAATAAAATAAAATAAAATAAAATAAAATAAAATAAAATAAAATAAAATAACAAAAACTAAAACAAACTCCTGATCCATCCCCCCTTCACCTGTTCCCCACCACACCCCCTCCTGCTTACTGGCCCTGGCATTCCCCTACACTGGGGCATAGAACCTTCACAGGGCCAAGGGCCTCTATTCCCACTGATGACCAACTTGGCCATCCTCTGCTATACATATGCTGCTGGAACCATTAGTCCCACCATGTGTACTCTTTGGTTGGTGTTTTAATCTCTGGGAGTTCTGAGGGTACACGTTAGTTCATATTGTTGTTCTTCCTAAGGGACTGCAAACTCTTCAGCTCCTTGGGTCCTTTCTCTACCTCCTTCACATGCATTCTCTGATAAGTGGATATTAGCCCAGAAGATCGGAATAGACAAAGTACAAACCACAAACCATAAGAAACTCAAGAAGAAGGAAAACCAAAGTGTGGATACTTCGTTCCTTCTTAAAAGGGGGAAGAAAATATCAATGGAAGGAGTTGTAGAGACTAACTATGGAACAGAGACTAAAGGAAGGACAATTCACTGACTGTTCCACCTGGGAATCCTTCCCATATTCAATCATCAAATCCAGACACTATTGTGGATGCCAGCAAGTGCTGGATAACAAGAGCCTGATATAGCTGTCTCCAGAGAGGCTCTGACAGTAATCAACTAATACAGAAGTAGAGGCTCATAGCCATTCATTGGACTGAGTACAGGGTCCCCAGTGAAGGAGCCTTGTGGTCTTATTACAGTATAAACTAAGAATGTTAGCTGTGCTGGGGAACAAGGCGTTTTAGGGATCTCATCTCTGCCATGCTCACTGGTATCAGCAAAAATAGAGAAGGTAGATGCATATAATATGAAGAAGCTAAGACATTAGGGTTTCCTAATGGTATTTTGCTATACGCATAGATTGATACCAAACCCAATCAGCATCAGAAAGGCCTTCTCCAGCAGCTTATAAGAGCAGATGCAGAGACTCACAGCAAAACAGTAGATAGAGAAAACACAAATTAGAGATCTACAACAAGTTCTTGCCCTTGGGGCTCAAGGAACACTTCAGAAAAGAGGGAAAGATTGTAGGAGCCAGAGAGGTTGAGGACTGCAAGAGACCATTGCCCATAGAAGCAACTAATTAGGCATCATAGGAAGTCACAGAGACTGAAGTTGACAATCCCAGAGAGCACATGTCTGCTCTAGCCCCTCTGCCTTTATGTTATGATTGTTACCTTGATGTTTTTATGGGACTCCTAAAAGTGGGAGTGGGGTTGTCTGTAACTCTTTAGCTTATGTTTTGGAACCTCGTCCTCCTACTGACTTACCTAACAGATCATTATATGAAGGTTTGTGCATAGTCTTATTTATAACTTGTTATGCTGTGTTCAGTTGGTATTTTGGGGAGGCCTTCATTTTATGAAAGGAAATGGATGAGGATTAGATCTGAAGCAGAGGGGAGATTGTGGAACACTAAGATAAACAGAGATAAGACTGTAGTTAGGAAATGTTGGACAAGAGAATATATATATATATATATATATATATATATATATATATATATTGTTTTCTACTCAAAAAACCTGTTTCTAGTTGTGGTGTGGCTCAGCCTTAGTACACAACTTTAATCCAAGAGGGGTTTTTTTTTGTTGTTTATTGTTAACAGGATTAAATAAAGTCAACCATATGTCTAGAGGCAGAACAAGCAACTAGTTGACAAGGAACATTGGAAATAAACATAGAAAGTAAGAAGTCAGAAGAATGAATAAAGAGATAGACAGAAATAGAACTTTTGTTTTGAGGAGCTTTGAGAAAGTGTGGGAAAGAAAAATTTCTTTGGGAGACATCAGCTCTCCTTTCTCTGAGCTAGTAGGCTTTCACCCTACCATGTCTCCTGTCTTAGGGTTTTATTGCTGTGAAAAGACACCATGACCACTGCAACCATTATAAGGAAAACATTTAATTGGGGCTGGATAACAGATTCAGAGATTCAATCCATTATCATGAGGGTAGGAAAACTGAGGCATCCAGGCAGGCCTGGGCAGGGGGAGCTAAGAGTTCTACATCTTCATCTGAAGGCTCCTTGCAGAATACTGACTTTCAGGCAGCTAGGATGAGGACCTTAAAGTCTACTCCCACAGTGACACACCTACTCCAGTAGGACCACACCTTTTAATACTGCCATTCCCTGGGCCAAGAATATACAAACTATCACAGATCTGGAACTTTTATTGATAAAAATCAAATGATTGATCTTTTGTTTAAAAACAACATTTAGTTCTCCAACATATGGCATGACCATAAACTGTATGGAGGACAAGGAAATCACCAGCTATGGACAACTCAAGAGGCTATCAGATTTGTTAAGATACCTGGGAAGTCCTCAAGGAGAGAGTGAAAGATGGGAAATAGCGTAACATAAGGTACTAGGAACCTGTATAGTGCTACTTTAGATGGATTCAAAATAGAAGCAGAAAATAAAAAGCTAAATGACAGATGAGATTGGCTCAATACTGATTATGATTATTATCATTTTGGTATATCATATTTTATCCTTAATAGCTACAGTGATTTTCTGTATCTTCTCAAAGAAAAAAGCTTTTGAATAGAAAAATACATATGAAAAGTGGATTGAATAAAATGTAAGCCTTAGGAAGCCTTATAAATTAAAACAAGAGAAATACTAGGACACAGTAACTAGGCAATATCATAACATGGCTTTGCATGGCAAAACTGAAGATGGGTAGCCAAATATTGCTAGAGAGCCAATCTTAGCTTATTCAGTTATTATACATGACTGACCAGTAGATGCTAGGCACTCCCATGGTTACAAAGAAATTCAATGGACTCCTATAGATATATTAAATTTGAGGAAATTTAAGAAAGTGATGGTTTCATATGGTATGCATTCACGCTACTTGAAGCAGATATTAAATTCATGGGCAACTCAGAAGAGAATTATTCCCCAAGACTGGAAAGATTTTGCAACAGCAAAAATTAAAAGTTAGTACTCAGTTACAATGGCAAACGTGGTGAAAAGAGAAATCTAGGACCACAGAACAATGAATAAGGCTAGAAGTATTACTGTTTCCCAGGATCAGTAGCTAAATGAAGTCCAATATGATGAGTTGCAAAGGCAAATTGAATTTCATAACCATACCTTGGCACTATGTAATTTAGCAGATTTAATTGCTTGGGACAAAGTTGAAGAATCAAGAAAGATATATAAGTCATTTATTAAAATTATACAAGAACAAAGGAAGCCTTCACTGAGTTTTTTCAATGATTTCAGCTATAAATGGAATCTTGCAGAGAGATTTCTAGATCTTTAAGGTAAGATCAGCACCAATAGATGAATGGATTAGAAATACAGCTGTATTTTTTTTTTTTTTTTGGTTTTCTTGAGACAGGGTTTCTTTGTGTAGCCTTGGCTGTCCTGGAACTCACTCTGTAGACCAGGCTGGCCTAGAACTCAGAAATCCACCTGCCTCTGCCTCCCAAGTGCTGGGATTAAAGGAGTGCACCACCACCGCCTGGCCTAGAAATATAGTTTAGACTGGATCTCAGGTTTATAAGTCTATTCCAATAGAAGTAATTTTTCAATGTTTCTAGAAAAATCAAAATGCCAGATGTTGTAATTGTGGTAAGTAGAGTCATTGGAAAGGGGATTAAAGGAAGTAATTCCTAGAAATAACCTTTTTTTCTAGAGATAATACAAAAAGAAGCCTCCAGTCTTCTAGAATATGCAGGAAGTATGTCAAAGGCTAGCACTGGATTAATGAATGCAGATCAATGAGGGATAGACAAGGTCATCCTTAGCCATGGGGAAATGACCTAGGGGCATCCCAAAGGCCACAGTATAAAAACTGTTTCAGTTGTTCCATCTTTGCATCTGAAAACTCATCCACAAAGCAATTAAAATACTTAACACCTGTTAAAACACCACTGTTTTGGATGCCTTTGAGGCTAGAATAGCATCTTTAGATAAAATAAAAACTTCAAAAGAGACCAAAACCCATGTATTTGGCAAACTGCTATAAATGATTAGAGTCCAAACTAAAAATACAAATCAATAGCTTGAAATTTAAATTTTAATAGACACAGGAGCAGATGTAATAATAATTTCACTAAAATGTTGAACTTTATTTTAGGTAAAACAATGTCCAAGTTGGGTCAAATACATAGGGCCAGAAGGACAAATAGAGAAACTAAATCCGTTTGTGGCTAAATACATCCATGAGTTCATGCAAACATAATTTGTTGCAGCAGTGGAAAAACACAGATTAACATTCCTTCAATCTCTGAAACAAACCATAAAATAATGCTTTGGGGAAGAACAGCCACAGACTGTCCACAAACAGAACACAATAGCTGCAGAGAGACAGTGGACAGTAGAAATAAATGCTGAATTAAATCATGTTGTTTGTTAAAGATCTGTGACTGTCAGAATGGAATCCAGATATGTGTTACATTGGAGAAGAGGTTTTGACTTTCTTTCTACAGAAAAGAAAACCTGTGGATACTTTCAAATTGATGAAGATTAGGTTTGAACAGGAGAAATCTCCTGAATAAGAAAAGGTGATATTTCATCAGACAGCTTTGTCATTCAGTCCAAACTTACTTATAAAGACTAACAAGTACCTTTCATTTTATCAGTCATAAAAAGTGAAATAAAAAAATAATTTTATTGTCAAATTATAATTTACCAAAAGCACATTTGTCTTGCTGCTATTATGTATATATATATATGGAGAGAGAGAGAGAGAGAGGAGACTATAGGTAATTTAATCCATACAGATTAAAGTATTTTTTAATTTCAAAATTTCAAAAGATTTTGTTTTATTCCTATTGAAAGATAATACATTTACTTTTGCCAAAACCATTTTGCAATAGGAAAGCTATACCCTGCCAAAAAAGGACCCCCTAGAGTTAGGGTTGCCACAAGGATTGATTTTATCTTTCAAGGAGAATAAAAGTGTCCAACTAAATGAATCTAGAGACTACTGGGCAAGTGAAACATCTGAAGATAAAAGACGGATCATCAAAAGAAACGGTCCCAAGAAAAAAAAGAGGTATCATCCACCTCTAGCTTGTCTCTGCTGCCTTTTACAGATATAAGTAGCAAATGGTCCTTATGTGGTCTCAATTCAATTAAAAATTAAAGATGGCTTTGGGGTTGGAGCATGACTTTCTTCTTCTCTAAGCCTTCACATGCTTGTTAAAGGAAAATCCAAAATATCTGTCTCATATCAGAAGAGCCCCCTGGTATGGGACAGATGAAAACAGAGAAGAAGGGATTATCACATTTCCACTAATATATACTTTCTTCCATGATACTAATAGTCATATAGAATACTAATTCTATAAATAAGTTTTATCTAGTTTCCTGTATGTGTTTTCAGGTTTGAGTCAGGTGACTAGAAATAAAGTTTATGTATCTTCATTGTACTTAATAGATTGTAGTCCTCCAACCTCTTGAAGCTCTATCAAATATGGCATTTAGACTGTTTAAGTTTTCAACCATTTCTAATAGTAACCTCTGGGGTCTACAAGAAGATGATAGGGCTCTGCAATCACAAATCTATCGGGATTGTGGTAATAACCACTTGGAAAAAACTGCCCCATGTCTCTTCTGCTTCCAGATTCTGGGCAAACTGTGGATACCTTTGGGTTGACTGCTGTATTCTATCTAGCCACGATTGTCACTAAGCTGACAAACACTACCCAAAGATCAGCTTCAGACTACAAACTGCTGAGGACATTCAAATTGCTGAGTCCATAGTAGGCCGACACGAATGTTTTACAGAATGTTGAACTCAAAATACTTAATCCTAAAACTGCCAAATACAACAAAGCTGGACATAGTGAAAAGCTTGCCTGAAATTGCTCCATTGTTGTAAACAGTTTGACTGTGTTAGAGTTAAAATCTTTACTTTTTATTTAGACATGAAAGGGAAATATTGCAGGATATTAGATCACACTGTGAACCCTGAGATTGTGTTACTTACTGGAAAAATCTGTTTCTAGTTGTGGTGTGGCTCAGCCCGAGCACACACCTTTAAACCAGGAACTCTCTGTTTATCATAAACTGAATTAAATAAAGACAACCATAAGTCAAGGAGAGCAGGAGACCTGTGGATAGGGAATGAACATAGGAACAAAATATAGAGATTAAGAGGATATCAGGAGGATGGATAGATAGAGAGTTGCACAGAAAATAGAAAGTATATGACAGTCAGTTGGAAGGAATTTTTAGATGGTGTGGAGAACTTCCTTTTGTGATACAGGCTGAGGAAGAAGGTCAGCTAAGTACTTTTTCTGTGTCTCTGTGCTAGCAGGATTTCCTCCCTAGCATCTGGCTCTGAAGTCTTCTTTCTTAAAATGTAATGGTTGAAATTTTGTTTTTCTTTATTTTTTTTTAAAACCTCATTCTCAACCTAACATGATTTCATTTTTCTCTATTTCTCTTTCTTGTTCCAAAATCTAATTCATTAGATCTAGCTACTTCCCTCTTCTTCATATGTTCCATGGTTTATTCTTTGTGTTTAGCCTCCCATGAAAGCTAAGGTTATTGTCATGCCTTGATGGACCAATATTTTAAAATATTTCTCCCTCTCTCTGTCTCTCTGTTTCTCTGTCTCTCTGTCTCTCTCTCTCTGTCTCTCTCTCTCTCTCTCTCTCTCTCTCTCTCTCTCTCTCTCTCTCTGTCTCTCCCACTCACCTATATTTGTGTGTGTGTGTGTGTGTATGTATGTATGTATGTATGTATACATGTGTATATATATATATGTATGTATGTGCCCATGTACAGGTGAGTATATGTCAACATGTCACATGACATACATATAGGTTAGAGGACAGCTTTGGGTGTCTGTCCTCATCTTCTCAACTGTTTGTGACATAATCTCTTGTTCAGTATTATATACATCAAGGTGGCTTGCCAACTTCCAGGCAGACATGCTGTTCCATCCTTCACTCTCACTGTCCTCATGCTGCCATCACAAATAACTCTACTAAATCTGAATGTTTGAGGGCTCAAGGAATCATCACTAAGTCTTTGTACATTTTCAGATGTCCACAGGGACATCTGTCCAGCCAAGAATAATATTCATAAACATTTCACACAATTATGTTTGAAGAAAGAATACATACATTGATTTTAAGATATGAGAAGCCAGTGAAGGTGAGGGCCCCCTTGGATATCCAAGCTTCAACTCTCATTATTTTCTTTGTTTTCTTTTGTGTGACAGAGAACTTCATCATAGCCCAGGCTGACCCAAATGTGTCTGTAATAAATGCTGGATTCAAACTCTCAGAAATTCTGCTGACTCAGCCTTCAAGGTGGAAGGCGTACTTGTGTGAGCCATCATGTCTTGCTTTGTCTTCCTCTCTTTTCTATTTCAGTCTTCCTTAACTCATCGGAACTCAACTGATGCACAATTGCAACCCTGCAAAAAGTTCATTTTCTTTTAAGAAAAGTCATCATTGTTGCACTTCCACCAGGACAAAGAAAATCAAATCCTTATGATGTCCCAGCAACATGTCTGTTCCTCTGATAATCCTGTTTAAATTCCTCAACCTGAGTAAGATGTCCTAACTGCACCTGAGACTATTTACCACTCAACTTATTCCTGTCTACTCTTTTGTCTTTTGAAGATCTGCTGGGCACAAAACATCTTGGGAATCATAGCCTTGTCTATGGGCATCGTGCCTGCTTAGGGAGAGAAAAATTAACATTGGAAGCAGCAGTAAGTAATCTGAGTGAAGTAAAAATATGATTACATGAGTTATTTTTTTCTCATAGATTAGAGAAGTCATATACAGATCCTCCATGGGTTGAGGGAAGATATTTTCCAAGCAAAAGTTGGCACAAGAGAACTGTGAGTTTAAAGAATGATGTAACACTACATCTTACCATAATTGGATCATTCACAGTTTTTTCGATTTCTGTCAGCTGAAGGCACTGGAGCAGCCACTCTTCGCTACCTTCCCACCCCCAGAAATTGACATAGAGAAACATCTTTCACTATTTATAATAAAAATTACTATAACAGGGTATATCTGCCTCTGAATGACACAGGAGAGATGAAGAGATTAATATAAACAAAAGTATAAAATACAGTTTCAACTAAATTTGAAACATGTCTTAGTAGAGTACCTGGCCTGCCAAGGACTGAACTATCTCACAATTAGATGTAATTGTGAAAAAGGAGAAGTAGTGGATCTTATCGTGGTATGCTAATACTATAGTCACACGACCTAAGATAAATCCAGTTACTTCCCTCATTTTGGCTACTTGCCATGAATATGCTTAGGGTCCAAAGAGGCAAGATAAAGTTGAGTCTTGAATTTTCCTTCTCTTCTCTTTCAAGATATCACTGGACCAGCAATGATTAGTATGCAAATGTGCATACTGTCAAAACTGATGACCAGAGTGAAAACAGGACCTACATAATGTAAGAGAACAGATTTCCTCAAGATCTGATCTCCACAGGTATGCCATGGCATAAGTATGTATATACATACATAAAATAAACTAATTCAGTCATGTAATCCAAAAAATTAAAAGCCCTACTTGACAACAGATATTCAAGTAATATATTAAAATAGTTTCTCTATGACAAAACAATATATATGTAGCAATTATGTATGCATAGCAAACATATATATATATATATACATGTATATCACAAATATAATACATACATAAATACAACTAGATTAGTCTGTGTAATATAACTTGTATGTATATGTTTTTAGGGCTGACCATTTGGTACTAAATAGTGGATTGGTGTGCTATTCTATAGAAAAGCAAACTCTTTGTCCTCTATCTCTTAGAATCTTTCTGCATCCTCCTTCAGAATGATGCATGAGCCTTAGGTGTAGAAGTTGTGTCATGTATGACTTCTTTGGGACTGGGCTCACGACTATGCATTTTGATTGCTTGTGACTCTCTGTAATGATTTTCATCTATTCCAAAGAGACTTTTCCTTGATGAGTGGTGAATGCTACCTTTACTTGTGGGAGTAAGGATAAATATTTAGAATGTAGTTAGGGACTATACTGGTTTAGTAAATTGCAAGTTGTAGGTTCTCCTCTAAGATCCATGTTTTCATCAGCCCTGGGTAATTGTCTAGGTTTCCAGCACCAGACATTTTTCCCTTGAGGTGGAGTAGATCTTAAGTCCAATTGTGGAGCTATTGGCTACCACTAGGGTGTCTTTGCCAGTGTCACACTCTATAGTGAGATGTTAATAATTGGTATCTGAAATAAACATTACTGCAGAGGCGGATTGTTGGTTACTTCCTGTCTTTTGAAGTTTTTGTGACACCTTCTGGGTTCATGAAACATAACTTTTTGGTCAGTTGCAAGCCTATGGATCCTGTGTCCAAAACAGATGTCTTCTTCAGTAGGAAGTTACCTTCTACCTGTGGATGGAGACAATCAAGTGCATTAGCAATAGCCTGTAATGTTTCAAGTATTTCATAGATAACCCTGAACAACAATTTAAAAGAAAGCTTCTTATGCCTGATTTTTGTTTTTTTTTAAGATGGTTTTTGGCTCCAGAGTGAGCACTAAATCATCATCATCATTATTACCCCATTTCAAAAATTATGTCTCAACAGCAACTTTCATTATGACATTTGTGGCAGAAAACTTCCAAAATTATATGAATACCTATAATCTATTCTGTGTTTGTAGGAATGCAGATTAAACTGAGCAAAATTTTTTATTATGGATGTCATTTGACAGGATCTCATGGATCTCTGATTGACTGCAATCTTCCTAAGTGTGTCTGAAACTGACTTTGTACACATCCCACCTGTACTTCTTTCTCCCAAGTTCTGGAATTCTAGTTATGTGCCAACACTTACAACTAAATACAATTTCTGATAAAATGTTTACCATGCAAGTGTAATGCCTTAGTTCAGAATTCCTAGCACTTGGTTTGACAACAATAGTAAAAATAATTATGGAAGCTTTAAGTAGAAGAGTGTTTTGTAACCCTAGAGGAGGCTGATCATGTGAGTCAATGGAATTCTTTGGTCCATGAGCTGCAGGTTGTGAAAGACCCTGTCTCTCAAAATAAGATAGAATGCTGATCTTGGTGGCACATGCTTTTAATTACAGAGGCAGAGACAGAGGCAGCTTGATATCAGTAGTTCCAGGACAGCCAAAGTTACATAGTGAGACCCTCTATCAAAAACACAGTCGTCAGAGGGTAGAAAGAATGAAGAAGAAAGATATTCAGTGTTGACCTTGAGATTTTACATATGTGTGTTGTGGGTGGCTGATAATCAGTCAAATAATCAGAGAAATTCCTTCCCTATTCATTAAGTAATTGTGGTTTTGTAAACACTATGCTCTGGAGATGAATGTCAAGAGCTATACCTCTCAAAGAGACATGTGGAAAGAAAAATAGATTCTGTAGCAAGAAGTCAGAAGGACAGGGTGAGCAGGATGAACATTATGGTTGCTGGAATAGGTATTGTCAAGCAAAGATACAGCCAGAGGATGGTTAAAATATGAAAGGATGTGACTCTTTAGAGTAAGAGCATACCAGAAATGTTCTGTTACTGAGATTGTTTAAGGGGTGACAGTCCTCCAGCCTCCACCTCATGAGAAAACTGCAAACTGCCTAACCTGCTAGGGAAAATCCTAGCCATAATTCTTGCTTGACTTTATATCTGACATTCTTCAGGGGTCTGCAGATATCAAACAAGCATCCTGCCAATTGGTGGTGATTACAACCAGTTCACAATTAAGACATAAGCTTCAAATCTCAGCTCTGACATTTGTCACCTATCCTGGAAATGGGCAGAACAAACAGATCTTTATAGAACATTCAAGGATTTCCATCCATTAAGCCAGCAATGAAATGGAATATTAAGCTAGAGCTCTGTTGGTACCACAATATTCAGTAGAAATTCTGACAGACACTTATGAGTATTAAGTATGATGTCCTAAATTTGTTGATGGAGAGTAAAGCAATTTTAGAGACTAATACCGAAGATCACATCTTCATACTGTCAATGGGCAACATGGGTACACATTGTATTTTGGGGTCTTTGAGATTTTTGTTAAGGCTTAGTGTTCTCAGCATTCTCTTGTCTCGATTCTATGTATACAAACTCTCTTGACTTAGGAAAGTCAATTCTAAGCAGAAAATAATTTAAATTAGTTCCTTTAACATAGTATTGAAAAGGCTCATGGCATCTGAGACGAATAGGTTGAACTATTACCAATATTTCTTATTGTATGAGCTTATTTTCTCATCTAATTCCAGTCTCCATGGTAGTCTGAGACAAAGAGAGGATAAAAGAAGTGCTGTGGAAGTTCTGACCAATTCTTCTGGCCAGGCTGGAGCTATCATTAAACAAAATGGGCCCAAGTTCACAAAACAGACAAATGAATTTCAGCTTCATGAGTTCACTTTATTATACCCTAAAGAACCATATGCATTTTTATACTGCATTTAATTTGATATTCTACACATAGGGAAATTTAGCTGCAATAAAATGCTGAAAAGCCTAGCCTCAGATGGCACGCTGTGAATGTGATTCAGTTTGCAGCTCTTCATGGCTGCCCTGATGACAGAACCCTTGAGGTCAGGCCAGTTGTTTGCCATTGCTTTTTCTCCTCCATCATAAAATGAGAACTTTGTAATTACCTGATAATATTCACTCAGTATTTCTCATTTGGCCATTAGTTTGTCTTTGGCTTTCTTTCCATGTGCTTTGCCTCTTCACTCAAAATCTAACCACAGCAGCCCTCATTTGACCAATAAACTCATTTGGAATGAACGCATCCTGTCAATGTAGTCAGAAAACTAACAGGTGTTGTTGCAGGCAAACCCACATACATACCGTGTGTGTGTGTGTGTGTGTGTGTGTGTGTGTGTGTGTGTGTGTGTGCGTGTGTGTGTGTGTGTATTCTCTAAGATATACACAAACATACACATGAATGCAGAGCCCACATGTTAACATGGAGTGTCCTCCTAATTTTTCTCCATCATATTTTTTGAGACAAGGTCTCTTGTTGATTCCCGAGCTGTTGGATAAGGCTAAACTCTCTGGACAGCAAGCTAATGAATCCTATCTCCATGCCCCTTACCCTAGCACTGAAATTACAAACATATGTGACTATTTTTTATGTGGATGCTGGGAATATGAACTCAAGTTTTCATGATTGGATAACAAGCATTTGCCACCTGAATTATCTCTCCAACCTATCAGATGATCTACCCCTGTCTCTCTTTTCATACAAGGTCTCACTGTGTATCTTGGGCAGGCCTGTAACCAGCTATATAATTCAGGCTGAACTTGAACTCAAGAACAACCACTTGCCTTTGTCTCTCTAGCGTAAGGATGAAAGATATGTGCCACCATGCCTAGCATCACAACAATATGCTTCATTAAGGTTCCTTTGGTATTCATTTATAGAAATAAAGAAAATGAGAAAAAAATCAGTAAATTAACGCTGTCAAAGAAGGAATGCTATAAAAACCTCAAAAACATACACATATATGCTTATTTTGCTTACAGAAAATACTTATAATACATATCTCAAAATACATATCTTATAAATAATTTTTAATGTTTTAAATTTCTAAGCAATTGTCCCATGTAATAAATTTCTTACAAAATAATAGGATTTTCATAAATTTACTTAAAACAGTAATAAATATTATAGAACATTTGGAAAATAATCTGGATACCATGATCCCACCATACATACATGAAAATTGATTCATGTCTGGTCTGTGCATCTCCAGTCAATTTACATGCTCTGCTATATTGTTTTATGAACCTTGGATGCAAGATTACAGACACATAGAATGTATACTTCACTAATGAGGTCAAACAATGATATTTTAGACAATGTGACTTTCTAAAACAATAATATGTAATGGCCTATATCCCATTATAAAAAAAATCCTCTCTTTATTAAATGGCATCTCAATTTAGCTCAAGAATTTAACTTAAGCACTTATATTTTGTCTTATTTTGTATTTGAAAAATTTAGTACATTTTAGTACATATTTTGTAGACTGTGTGTGTAGATGTGGATAAAGAGATGTAACAGTGCAAGATTGGAGGCTGGAAAGCAAGTTTCAGAAGCCAGATCTCTCCTTCCACTGGATAGTGTCCAGGGACTTGACTTAGATCTTCACTCTTATTGACAGATGCCTTCATCCCCCTTATAGCCTGAGTCAACTGACTTCCCCTATGTCTTATTCTTTGAAATCAAAAAGGCATATGTGTGTATGTATGTTCATGTGTTTGACTATGTCTCTAATTATTTTGCAATATATACTTAATTATTAAACCTAGAACATTGTCTTGGCAACTATTCCTTTTTAAAATTTGTGAGGTTTGAAAAGACCATTGTCCTTCATTTGTTTTTTGTTTTTTTCCCTCAGAGATGCCATGGCAACCAATCCTTAGCTCCTTTCTAACAGAATGAGTTTTTCAACTTACATGAAAACTTCTGATGGGTTTTGATTGAACTCCTATAAAATTTCAAGACTGAACATCTTCATGATTTTGAGCCTTCATAAATATTAACACAATGAATCTTCCATTAGTTTTATCTTTTAAAATTCTTTTCAATAAAGCTTAATGAAGTCTCCACTTAAGTATTGCATATTTTATTGTTAGTATTACAAAGTACCTTATAATTTTTATGTCTATGAACATTTAATTATAGATCAATACCAGCAAAAACATTAAGTTATGCTGGTAATTCCAAGATTTTATTTGCATACTCTTCATGGGTACAACAAACAATACAATTTTTATTTAATGAGTTTTATTTTTACTTTTATGAGCTTCTGTCTTTTGTCTTTTATTTTAATGTTTTAAATCATGCTGAATGTTGTCAACCTAAAATCAATTTTTGCAGACATTTCTGTCTCTTTTCTGATTTTACAGCATGTGTTTGAATATTTCACTCCCTTTCTGCACATTTTGATATTAGCAAGCACCTTCTCTGATGATTTGTAATTCTATCCCTGTCATAAAATATCCCTGTTCATATTTGCATCCCATTTTTATTTCATTATTCAGTTGTACTAATCTATTTGTCTATAACTGTGTGTAGTAATTGATTTGGGATGTCAGTTTATCTGAATGAAAGGGTATGCAGATAGCTGGGATGGCATTCTTTATTTTCAGTCATTGCATTAACTCTTTTGAATAACTCCGGAGGCACTAAGCCTAACTCTCTACTGCTGATAGGGAAACTGGCATGGTTTAGCATTTAGTTAAATTAATTGAGCTGCCCCTGGTAAGCCTATGAGGAGGTTTCTAATGCAGTTGATGTTTGCGTCTACATTATGCATGACATATTGGCCCTCGATGTAGGGGACATCTTACAATGGGATAGAGGCCTGACTAGGACAATAGTGTGCTGGTCACACTAATCGTTGATATCTTTGTGGAGCTAGGGCACTCTTTCCATTCTGTCTTTGGGCACTCTTTCCATTCTGTCTTTGAGATAAGAAGCATATGATACTTTTACAGAGGTAAGAGATGTGTTTCAGAAGTGTAGGATGTCAAAATAGGCATTACCAAAATCTAACTACTGGAGAATTTGAAAAATGGAACCAAAATCTACCTACTGGAGAATTTGAAAAATGGAAGAAAATAGAACTGATATAAAGACCTAGAGATGGCCTGCTATAATGAACTTTTGTGGTTAGATTACAAGTGATGGAATTAGATGATAATGGATTCAAAGACTCTGAAGCTAACCTCATTGAAAGTCAGATATGAGATTAAGGGTAAACAATTGTGCTTTATAAACAGAAAATTGTGCATCACAGAGCCATCTTCTGCTAAAGCAAAGCAGGAATGGCCAGTTGCTGAAAAAGAACACTGAGGTTAAGTGAGATTTTATTCAGTTGACACAGGTAACTGTAAAATCATCATAAACTGAGCAAGCTAAGAAACCAGTAGAGGGGAAATCCACAAGGCACAGATTATGGTTATTAAGTTTTTGAAGTTACCAGTTATAATAAATAAGTTAGCCTGGGTTTGCAAAGGAAAAATGTGCCATAAATATGATAGATAAACAATGCAATGTGGCAACTTACACAAAATCTAGCTTCTATCTTAAACTTATAATTTGAGCATTTGGAAGTAAAAACTATTACATTCTATTAGATATGTACAAAATCAGTGCTAGTAATCTTAATATAATTGATTACCATAATGTGGGGGTCAATTCTAGTACATGTTTTGCTTATAATAGACTCCTAATGATCTTTGTTATATTAGCAAATGGTATGCATTTTTCCTATAAGCTAGATATTCTCTATAGCAACTATTTGGTTTGACTGACAAAGGCTTATATATTTCAAAACTTGGTCCCCAGTTGGTGGTTCGTTTGGGTGATCATGGAGCCTTTAGGTAGTGGACTCTTTTTAAAGGAAGCATATCACTGCATTTTAAAAGAATGCACCAAATACGTGGGCTATGCGGTATAATATTTATTAGTTCCATTTCCTATTCTTTCTGATTCCAGTATAGAGATGAGATGTGATCTCTCTGCTTCCTGTTTTGGCCATCTGTCTTCCTGACCACTCTGAAGTCTATACCTGAACTATAAGCTAAAACAAATCCTTTCTTCCTAATTTGCATTTGGTCATAAAATTTTATCACAGGAATAAAAAGGTAATTAATACAGAAACCCCCTCTGCTTCATGTTTTCTCTTTATCATATGCCTCTCTTTATCTACAGGAAACACTGGATAATATAATGTTGGAATTTGACTTTCTGAGTGCTTAAATCACTCACACTTAAAGAATCTGGTGGTACCGAGGAGCACTGTCTTTAAACATTAAGAGGCACCATCTTTCCAGAAATTCTGAAAGGCTCCTAGGATAATATTGCTCCCTTTCATCTAAGAGACATTCTATTAGTATGTGACATTGTCCTTTAGTTACGTGAATAACAACAAAGCAGCATGCAATGGCTGGACCTAGACTCCTCTGCACATCTTCATGTGGGTCCCCCAACAATTGGAGCACAGGCGGTCCCTAAATCTGTTGCCTGCCTGTGGATCCCATTTCCCTAACTGGGCTGCCTTGTCTAATCTCAGTAGGAGAGGATTACCCTTGCCTTGCAGCGACTTGATGTGCCAGGGTAGGGATACCTAGAAGAGCCTCCACCCTCTCAGAAGAGAACAGGTTCGGACATGGGGAAAGACTAGGAGGAGGATACGCAGTGATCAGGATGTAAAGCAAGTAAATTAATTAATTGAAAAATATTATAGCCACTAATATCCTCCCTGACATAGATTGTACTATAGGGATTTATGGTTAGATAATACTTTATTGTGACACTGCTGTGCATTGTAGAATTTTTATAATTACCACTAGCTTTACCTATAAAATGTCATCAACAACATTTACAAGAACAAAAATGTGTTCGGACATTGCAAAATATTCCTTAGGGGATCAAAATCTACCCTCAGTTGATAGCCACTTAAATTCAATTATAAAAAGAAAAAAAAAAAGAAATTCAATAGTAAACGAAAAAGAAAAGTCTTGCCATTTTTCCCATTTAAAAATGATTAATTATCAATTACTTGATTTTCCCCACATTGATAGGAAATTCATTAAGAAATATCAACAATCGACTATTTCTTTTATTTTGGGGTGACTTTAAATAATTTGATTAATCACTTGAGTATTTGAATTACAGTATATATTAATTGAGAACTAAATACATTTTTAAAAATTAATAAATATAAATAGTTTATTACCAATTATTTCCAAAACACACAGAGTGTTTAGTGTCCAAATATATTACTTAGGATTTCATGAAAACTAATTTTTACCTTTAGTGGTATTTTCAGACAGTTTCATAACTCAGGCTCCTGTGGAATGTGTAATCCTCCTGCCTCTATTTTCTGAGAACTAGGATTCTATAATCCTATGTTATATGATGACCACTCTTAATGGAAATTTTTTATTCATAATTTTTATTAGATATCTTCTTTATTTACATTTCAAATGATATCACCTTTCCTGGTTTCCCCTCCCAAAAAAATCCCCCCAAAACAAACAAACAAACAAACAAACAAACAAAAAGATTCCCTTCCCCCTTGAGGGAAAGGAGAAAGTAAAACAACTACTCACATGTTTTATGTATAAAATGTACTTTAAATGAAAATAGGTAATGTAGAAACAACTCAAATGTTTTAGGTAACCACATTAACCAGTGCTAGCATTAATTCTTGTATGTATCTTTGATTTTTCTTTTTTCAAAATGAGTTCTATTTCAGGAACAAGTGTTATAAGTACACGGAAACAATGGGATTTCAACAACATAACCCTGAGATAATTATTAGTTTAGCTAGTATATACAAACAGGTACTCTAATCTGCATGTAGACGTAGTGCAGACCTTTGAGTATTCAAATGGCCCTGAGTGATGTCTGCTTTCACCTATCAGGAAACAGTGGTGAGTCAATGAGCCCAGTTCTTCAGTTTCCTTTCATCAGGATAGGATGAAGCCACTTAGGTCATGCTAGGAAGATTCAATTTGAAAATATACGCAAGAGCAACCAGACACCACCAAATCAATGGTACAGTTTTTCTTGTAAATTATTGAAGAATCAGATTCTGTAAGTAAGCATGTCCATAACTCTGTACTTTTGTTGACTATGAAGAAAACAAATCATTATTAAGTTCCTGTGCTGAAAAAAAAAAGTAATAAGGTGCATAAAGACAGCTTAGTGGACAAGGAGGGAATTATGATTGAAAACTCAACACAATCTAGAATCACCTGGACATGATCTTTCTAAGGAGAAATATATAGATTAGGTTGGCCTTGGTCACATGTCTGTTTGAGAGGTATTCTTAAGTGGGTCGAGGTAGAAGGATTCACCTGGAATATGGACAACATCATTTATTTTGCCAGCTGGACCCTGGACTAAAGGTCATGGAGAGACAGCTGAGCACTGGCCCATTGCGTGAGGTCACTCTTTTCTGCTTTTGACTGTGGATGCAATGTGACCATTTCTGTCAAATTTCTGCCACTGTAACTTCCCTGCTATGATGGATTTCAACCTGAACATAGGAACTAAAATAAACCTTTACTCCAAGTTTTGTTTTCCCTGGCCATATTTTATCACATGAATGGAAAAAGAAACTAAAAGAGTGTACTTGTATAAGTATAAGCATGAGAAACTGAGCTCATGTCGCAGAACTCACATAAATACCCATGTGTAAGCACTTATTACTGTAAGTTCAGTTCTATGGAGTAAGGGAATGTGCAGGCCAGGAGATTGTCCAGACTCCTGACTAATGGCCTAGCTCTATGTTAAGTGAAAGAACCTGTCTGAAAGGTAAAAGACAACACAGAGTGAGAAAAGAGGATTTCTGATATCCACTAGTTCCCAAGAGCATACATACATACATGCATACATACATACATTCATACATACACATTTACATACATACAGAAATCCATACATACATACATGCATACTATGAACACACATATAAAATGTCTAAAAAAAACCCGATGCTACATTTGAGACTTAAAATATGGTAAAACTTATAGTTATTTTTTAAAAATAGATAATAATACCATGGTGTTAATTTGAATATTGCTCTTAGTGGATCTTATAATTATTTTGTGGGATCCTATAAAAACTCTATATATAGAGATGAAATTATTCAATCATTAGGGTGAAAAGATAGGAATTATATGAATACCTCAATAATACAGAGACATATATACAATATTTCATTTTGCATGTTTTCCCCCCTTGGGAAAATGCACTTTTGTGTAAGTATCTAGCTATAAATGTGATATTATAACATAATTTATTTGCAGCTAAAAAGGAACATTTTTTTGTCTGCACTGCTGTTTATTTTGTAATGGAAATTCACATTGGGATCTATGCTTTGGGTTTATTTGGGTCAGGTGCTAGTCATATATAATTAGCATCTATTATATACACTTTGGAAAGTGCTAGGACCTAGAGAACTATGGTTGGCTTCAGTCCATTAAGGCATGATTTGAGAGCCTGTCCGAGGTCAGCTTAATGCATATCACTTTTTAGCTGAAATTTTAAAATCTGAGGCTATTTGAAGATATGGCCCTTCCTAGATGGAATGATAGCTAAGGTAGTGTGCAGAAAATGGTACCATGCTCCATTTTACCTGAAATACTTCATAGGTTGCATACATAATTTACTGGAGTTTAATCTATATATTTATATTTATATACAACTTGCTTCAAGTCATAAGGTTAAGAAAGCTCACCATATAGCTATACTCAAATCAACATGATAGGAACTCAGAGCAAAGTATAGTCATTTATTTTATGAATAGCCAAGGTCCTTACAAACTCAAAATCTCTAAGATTTTTGAATATTTAAAACTTAAAAATTTTAGAACCAAATAAATATTTACTCTTAAATCTGAAACCTTAAAGATGTATACCTACCTTACTATTTTCATAGACATCATTATAATTTTCTTATTATTATTCTGTGAGCTTTCTTTAGTAGCTGTGTGCTAAGGATAGGAAACAGCTAGCCTGGGGAAAGAGAATGCAATTATAGTTGCCAAGTTTTCTTGAATGCAATGGAATAAATAGAGGGTGTGCACTGCAGATTAGAGTGAAAAGGAATAGCCCAAGTCCCTTGTGGAATGTTATAATGTCCCATTCACTAGACAGAGCCAGAACAGTGTTTAAAATGGATCTTTTCCAAAATTCAAAATAGAAATACTATGTTTGAGCTTCTCGATTTTGTATATAAATTTGTAGTGATGTTAAATTTTACAACTTGTGTTCTTAAAGATGTCACTTTTCATCTCTATATTACATGTTATGGTCTCGGTCGAAGTGGTCCCTCAAAGACTGATGTGTCTGGACACTTGTTACCTAACGCTGGTAGTGCCATTTTGGGTTGTAGAATCTTCAGGAAGTGAAGCATAGCGACAGTAAGTACAATAAGATATTGGTGTGTGTGTGTGGGGGGGGGTGATTGAGAATTATAACCTAGCTCTCCCATCTTTTATCTCTCTGCCTCCTCTCCTACCCACATGGGAGCAAGTCTTGTTATGTTCCACAACCACAAATGTGGTTAAATCCTGCTCCTTTCTTTCCATGTTCTGATGGATTATGTTCCTTAAATTGTAAACCACACTAAATCCTTCCTTTCGTAAGTTGCTTCTTGTTTGACAGTCCAACAAGAAAAGCAGCTGACATACTATAGTATTATGTTTTAATTCAAGTACTAAAAACTATGGTGCATTTTGTAAATTGAATTGGCATTCTCTGGAATCCTCATGTTCGGTGTCAGTCTTTGACATCTTCAGCACATTCTGAAGTACTTACTTCATTCTTTGGAAACTTTAAAGTGGGGACTGACTAAAATAAAGTGACCCAGGAAGTCTTTCTGGGATGTAATTGTTTCGTTGGACTAGTTAATTAAAAGACTTATTCATGAAACCAAGCTAGTATTGTTCAAATTCTATAAAGTACCACTCAAAGTTGTCCAGAAGCAAAATGCATCATTGTCTTTTTTTTCTTTTTCTGTTTTTCATTTGTGGTTTAGTTTTGCCCAATTAACAAAATATAGCAGAGAAATTTATAGAATAAAGTATGGATTATAAATTAAATAAGTACATTTCTCCTGTCTTTCAATTGAAATGATATTACAAATTCAATTTTCTTAAAAATTAATCATATCCATGCATGATCATAGGGAACGTGCCATCTGTTTCAATTAACTGTTGGTTCATAAATATCCACATCTAAACTTAATGGTTCAATATAGTATCATCCTTTTCGTTATCTCTCCTGTTTGGGGGGTTAGCTGAACCCCACTAGGCAATATTCGATTTCAGTTTTACTCATATTTAGTCAGATAGAAAGGGGGTTATGGCTATTTGAAGATTCTCTCAATTCAAAGTCCTACATCTGGGATGGAAATTGGAGGAGCTAGTTAAATTTATGCCATTTGTGTCTTTTCTTCCTTCTGTTTATTGAAATGATTTAGGGTAAGAAATTCAAAGTATCAGGATTTTTAAACTGATGCCTGAAGGCTTCAAGGACCAATGAAGAGTATAGCAAAGTTGGATGCATCTACTGTTATGTTAGGTCCAGTGATTCAGTGTCACACAGAGTAGGCAGTGAAAGCCATTCAAATTCATCATGGAGACAATATGCCTTTTTTTTTTTTTTTACAGGAGATTCACTAAGATTCAGAAAGTGCATAGGAACTGAGAGTAAAGTTGTAGTCATTTAGGGTAAATTTAACCTACCACATATTTTTCATGCTCTGACTGAGCTCTTATAAGCTCATGGTTGTGTGGGATAGTATAATGAATAAGTTGGGCTCTACTAACTAATTGTCTTAGTGAGAATCCACATAAGTTACAGAGCTCAGCACCAATACATTAATAAACTACAGTTTGAAAACTTTTCAGCAACATTCTTTTCAAATATTACACTCTAAGGTCTCATTGCAAAATTGATCTGAAGCCCGGAGGCAAACAATACACTAAATGACAGTTTGACTTTTTGTAAAACCAAGACTTCCTAAGAGAAGTATATTTGTTATATTGAAAAATAAAATTTATGGATCAAAAATTAGCACTGTATTTTCTGGTTGGAGTGATGAATTGACAGTTAAGATCATTGGCTTTTCATGCAGAGGAACAGGATTTGGTTCCTAGGACAAACAGGCTACTCTTACCACATCTAAGGTGAGTTCACATCTAAGGGATCAGGGACTCTCTTATGGACTCTGCAGGAACTGCATACACATGATGTACAAATGTCACTGGACATATGAACATACATGTGTGCAATTAAAAATATTAAAATTTTTATTTTGATTTCTGACTTTTAAAGTTGTACTGAAATTCTCTTTCACAGTGAAGAAAATTGAAACATCTGCTTTCTTTTGGTATCGTTTTTCAGAGGTACACTGTGTAAGCACCTACATTCCTCTGAATATGACCTCCAGATAGCAAAATCATCAAAGTTAGTGCTGTATCACTTTGATAAACTTAGTACTGCTGAGAGATTTAGAGACAATTTCATACGTGAAGCCCAGATGTTAGCTTAAACATTCTAGAGCCTTTACTGAGTTAACTGCTTATGAGTTTCTTTAGTTCTATTTTTTTTTTTATTTTAGAAATGGCAGATTGAAACTATATCCTAGACAGATGTGTTGTGAAAATAAAGAACTATTATATGAACTTGGGTAGAAAACACGTGACACAACATAGATACACAAACATGCTTGTTAATGAATTTTTACGTATTACTCATTACTCATTTTTACATTTTACTCATTACTAAAATCCGGCTGCTCATTCAGAAGGAAGGACAATAGTATTTTAATACAAGGTTATTAGGGAATTAAATAATTTAAATTATGCAATGTAGGTAGAATAATAGTCAGTGAAAACAGATGTAATACATTAATTAGGACACATATAAATAGAGGGGCTGTTTCCAGATAGTTTCTTCCATGAGAATTTATACTGTATCATCCAGTTGATATGTTGACTTTTTCTCACAGTCCTGGGTATTGAATTAAATTCTGTATACACGCTAGACAAATATAACCTCTAAGTTACATCTCCTACTCTTTTATTATAAATTAATTTTCCCTTTACTCTATTTTTTATGTATTTTTATTTTATGGCTATAAGTGCTTTGTTTACGTATATGTATGTGCAGTGTCCATGGAGACTAGTAGAGTACACTGGATTCCCTGGAGCTGGTGTTCCAGATGTTTCTAAGCTGTCATGTGGGTGCTAGGAACTAAACTTGCAGTACCTTTAATCACTGAGTTATTTCTCTGGCACCTTTTGTTTTCACTTTTTTTTTTTTTTGAGACAGAATCTCATGAACCTCATATGCACAGATATATGGAGATGACCATGGAATATCAGAAGAGGGCAATAGATTCACTAGTACTGGAGTTATAGGTTGCTGTAAGAACAATTGTGAGTGCTAGGAACTGAATTCTGGTCCTCTGCATAAGCATCCAGTGTCCTTAACTGTAGAAACATCTTTCCAGCCTATCCTGTCACTCTCTACTCTCTTCCTCTCTTTTTAAATTTCTTTCTTTTGGGGGGGGGGTTGGTCTTTACTGTCTTAATGATTCTATATGTAAACAAGTTTTTCTTCTTTATTCTCCTCAAAAACATGCCATCATTATTCAGTTCCCATCTTAATAGAACATTACTGACTGTGAGAGAAACAGCCTTCCCAAGGCTGTTTTTAGAGCCAAGTAAAGAACCCATTTATTATCTGGTGGCACTTCTTGAAAATGGAGTTCTTAATCGTCTCTATCACTAATGGCAGCAACAACAACTTTGAAGACACATTACTTATGTCAAGCTAATCTACTTAGAGAAGGTGAAACCAATGTTAGCAATTTGAACAAATTAAAAGAATAAGTTGATTTTATTTTTAACTGGAAATGAGAAAAGCCACTTTGGCTTAATATTCAAATGGCATACATCGATTAACATTGATTCTTCCCTAGATGAAGTCTTAGAAAGTTTAGTGTTGAACAGAGGAAATAATGCTTTGTCTGTGAGTTTATCTTTTCCCTAAATAAAGGTGAATTGCAAATAATTATATTATAAAGAAATTGGGAGAAGTAATGAATTGGCTGAAGGTTTTTAAGTAATTAAGTCACTGAGTCATGCATTTTCATTTGGCTAAAATTAATATAATTATCCAGCATTGGTATGACATGCATTTATATACCTGTTCATGTTCATACTATCATTTATTTATTACTTATTTTGGTGAAGGGATTCAGAGGAAAATGAATTTTCTCCTAACATCTATATAGAAAATATATTATGTCAGAGATATCACTATACATCTTAGCTACTCTTCTATTGTTGTTATAAAACACTATGACTAAGGCAACGTATAGAAATGAGAGATTAGTGTCACTTTACAGCTTCAAAGGATGAATCCACGAGAGAATGATGGCAGATAGGCAGGCATGACTGTAGCTGAGAGGCAGGAGCAGTAGCTGAGACCTTAAATCTTGATCAACAATCAAGAAGGAGAAAGAACTGTTTGTGAACGGCATAGGAGTTTTAAAACCACCAAGCCCAACTCTAGTGGTATGCCTTCTTCATCAAGGCCTAACCTTACAGCCTAGCCATTCCCAAAGGATTCCATCAACTGGGTATTAAGAATTTAACATATGAAGGGTCATTCTAATTCAAATTAAAACATACCAAAATTTATTTAAGTTAACAATAAGACTTTGGCAAGTAAGAGTAGATGATAGCTTATTATTAAACTTAATAGCTGAACAGTGATGGAAAACCTAAACCTCTAGCTATAGGAAGAGCAGAAACATGAGAAAAGTAAGGAAGTTCTATTTTCCCAAAACATTAGAGATTTATCTCTGGAGACCTGTATTTCATGCCTCTTGTCTTCCAGATAACATTTTAAATATTTATTTATTGTTATATGTGTGTGTGTTGTCTTCATGTATGCCTTAGGACTACCATGTGTGTTCCTAATGCCCATGCTAAGAAGAGGGCATCAAATCCCCTAAAAATGGAGTTTATGTTATTGTGAGCCACAATATGCATGATGGGAACAAAGCCCAGGCCCTATTCAGAAGCAGCAGTGTCTTTTAACAACTGAACCACCTCTCTGCTACAGATGGCCTTTCTTTCCATTTGGGCATATATCCAGAAAGAAGGCGTTTTATGTCCCCATACAGCTCAGAGCCTACAATCAGAAGCAAGCACTAAGCAATGCCATCTAATCATAACTCCCTTAATTTGTCAGGCTTCTTGGGTATGTTACAAAAAAAAAATGTGAGCATTTGTACTTTGTTAGAATGGACAGTAAACGAGTCTCTGGATTTTTGTTTAAATGAAAATTTGAGAGTTTGGCTGGGTAAGCATGGTGACAAGGAGACTGATTCTCCAGTGTGGATGGGGTTGAAATGCTGGCAGAAGAAGGAAACTCCATGTGCAGATCTCAGGGAAGAGTGAAGGGTGCTACACCAGGTGCACAGTGACCAGCAGAAGGAACCGAGTAACTGAGATGAGCTTTGAAAATCCAATGGAATCCAGTGAGGATGCAAATTTTGTGAGTATATTACATATTTTATCATTGTACAAAGGAGATGGAGAAGCCTGAATAAGGAACAGTGCACTGTAGACTTTCAAAACATTTTCTAGACTGGAGAGATGGCTTAGCCATTAAAGGCTAGGCTCACAACCAAAATTATAGAAGCAGCTTCTACCTGTGCTCAGGAGGTTTGTTATGAAACAAAAGGAAATTAAAAGATTGCTGCTGTAATACAAGCGTAAGGTGACTGGTACTGTACTTGTGGTGGTGTGCATATACAGAAGGGAGACATGAACTCATTGAGGAGTTTGAGGGAGGGAGATGTACTCCTGACTGCAGAAGGAAACTGACTGGGTACTGAAAACATCCATTTGGTAAGTATAACGTCCGGGGATTAGGCAGTTTTTGAAAGGAAGATTATTACATCAGGTGTTGTTCCATAGCATATATAATGACATGAACTGGGAGCATCAGTAGATAGAGGGTTAGGAAGAGGTAAAAATTCTGATTAAGATGAGATAAAAATATATAATGCATATTTTACATTTGTATATGTGACTATAATAATTTCAAGTATGAGAAACAATTCGGTGACTCAGAAATTTATAAAATGGATCTAGAGTGAATACTCAGAGATTGGGAGTGGTGGCTGCTCTTGCAAAAGGACAGAATCCACATGGTAGCTCACCACCATTTGTAACTCTAGTTTCTTAGAATCTGGTGTCTTCCTTTGACCTATGTGGTCACTGTACACAGGGGGGG